>SKCR01011495.1:0-51634 GCA_019454045.1 Zanthoxylum bungeanum | reverse complement strand
TCTTTAAAGTCTTCAACATATAAAATGTTTCTAACATACTTAACTTAAATTTGTGATGCTTTTATGTTATCTCTACTCTTATATTTTGTGTTTAATTGGTTGTGAATTTGAAAGAAAGATCTATGCATGTAAGTAAGCTTGAAATGGTTTCAAAGGCTTACTTTAATTCTTTGAAAATCAAGTTGTCATTCTAGAGTTGTTGAGCCTCTCATTGGTGACCTAGAATTGTTCTAGAGTTATTTCAGAGTGGTGAGGGTTGTTTGGTGAAGTAATGAATGGATTAAAGTGTTGAATTTTGAAGATTTGGTAAAATTGGTCAATTTGATGAAATTGAAAAATTAGGGTTCATAACCAATTCCAACATTGGGAATTTTCATATATGTGATGTGTTATGGAATTTATATGATGCATGTAAATATTTGGGTTGATTGGATTTGATCTTGGCATGTTTTGAACAAAAGGGAGCAAATTGCAATTAATTGAAAATTTTGGGGTGCTCTCGGCATTAGGCTAAAATTTGGGGATTTGTGTGAAATCTAATTTTCATGTATTGGATATGTTTAAAAATATGTGTTATGGAATGTATATGATGCATGTAAATATTTGGGTTGATTGGATTTGATCTTGGCATGTTTTGAACAAAAGGGAGCAAATTGCAATTAATTGAAAATTTTGGGGTGCTCTCGGCATTAGGCTAAAATTTGGGGATTTGTGTGAAATCTAATTTTCATGTATTGGATATGTTTAAAAATATTTTAGAAATGATTTAGAATTATCCAAAATTATATTTGACAATTTTTGGACTAAAATGATCAATTTCCAAAGTTATGGGCAATTCGGTAATTACCAAGAAATTTGATCTCTTGTGTAATTTTTCAGAATTTGATAATTGGATAATTAAATAAATAAGTTTATTTAATTGATTCAAGAAAAATTTTGAAATCGGAAAATTTTGATTTTCCACTATTCCGCTGCGTTACTGAATTTCCGCCATAAAAACCCCTATAGTAAAGATTGACGTGAATTTGTTCATGTCTTGAGATTATTGACTGGCATTAAGAAAACCCCATTGGGTATTTATTTATCTGATAATGACGTTTCTTGGCTTTAGTGACCTTTAGAGGTAGTGTGTCCGCCACAGTTTACTAATCAATTATTTGCAATTGTTTTGAATAGTTGAAGACAAATTATAAAGCTAAAGAAAGGAGATATGTATAGTTGTGTGTAGAGAATGTCGATTCTCACAATATGAGACTATAGTGTGGGACACATAAACTGGACGACGCATGCTTTCCCGGGCTCGCGGCCCGGTCAGGAGTACGGAGTAGCCCGCGGGGGACTAAACCGGAGAATAATGGAGTCGCCACCCGGTGTGAACCGGAAAAATGAGATTTAAGGCCGCACTCACCCCTCGAAAGGGAAGACCTCAAACCGTTGGGTTCGGAATGGTCCCTTACTTATGTCACTTGTAATGAAATGATTTGTGTAATAATTTAATCAAGCTTAAGTAACACTTATTTCCAAGAGTATCATGCTTCTAAATCCATATGCACAAAAATACAACTTACACCTAAATTTGCATATATTTCACATCTAAGATTGCATGCTTGAAAGTACATCAAAGTAGCAACGAACATACAACTTCATTGGCATATTGTATTCATGGAAACACAAGCACATACTAACCACACAAGCACACATAAAGGCGAATCAAATAATGGCGAACATGTGATTTCATAGACATATCATAAACAAATAGCCATTACATGTCCATGCGCAAATAAAAGAGTCAACTAAGTACATAATGCAAAAAGACACTTAAGGATGCAATTAGGCATTAAAGTAAGCATGCTATGACGTGGTGCAAAAGAAGATAACTAATATGGACACAAACACACATGTGAGCACTTTTCCAAGTGGTACGTGGAATTGTATCCCAAGTACAGACCGCATTACCATCCATTCGAAATCGGCTACGGAATTTATGTCTGGGTTTCCATCCGATATACTACAAGAAATAATACTCAAATGCTATCATAACATGGATATATGAATTATACTACGTTAAGCCAAGACTAAGGTAAATGATGCAATCAATAGATGAAAGACACGGCAATATCGTGGTAAAGATAGCCTTTTAGGATTTTCTTCCCCCAAATGGAGAACCTTTTAATCCAACACAATAAGCCCATGCGCCTTTCATTACAATACTTACAAAGACAATGATAACTATATGAAACTTCGTATACCTGATTGAACACATCTTACATTCAAACGAATATACATCAACCGGCGCGACAAAGCATCGTGGTAAAGGATTTTAACCCCTCCAAATAGAGGACCTTTAATCCGACTTACTAAGCCCATGCGCTCGATCGCATCATGCATACAAAGAATAAAGACAATAATATCAAACTTAGTATGCCCGATTGGACATATCTTACATCCAACCGAACACACATCAACCGGCGTGGCAAAACATCGTGGTAAAGGGGTTTAACCCCTCAAAATAGGGGATCTTTAATCCGACTTACTAAGCCCATGCGCTCGATCACATAATTACATAAACAAGTAACATGTGGAATTTAAATGACGAATAATAAATAAATCAAAGCAACATAAAACAAAAGAAGGTGCCATTTACTCAAGCGGTACATGGAGTTGTATCCCGAGTACAGATCATACTACCGTCCATTCGGAATTGGCTATGAAATTTATGTCCGGGTTTCCATCCGATATACCGCGAGAGTTAACACATCTTTCATTTTATTCCAAGGCCACAACATACAATATTTCGTAATACATGCATATTTATCTACTCAAGGGCCACAACATGCATTTTAACATAATAATCATGTGAACAATACTCAATAAATAATAAAAATAAAACTGAAAACGAGTGTGAAAAATACCCTCAGGTCTAACCTTTTATGTCGACTTTCGAACTCGCGTTTCACGGCCGTCGGAAGGGTTATCACACCGTAACTTTTCTGGTTCACTGGTTTGCGTTTTACCTCGCTGTTTCGCTGCTCAACTACTGTTTTGACTCCGTTTTGCTGCTGTTCCTCGCGATTTCGCTGCCGTATTGTTGGTCACTGTTTTGGTGTATTAGGGGACTGTTTTGGCGATTTTGGAGGGCTGTTCGGGGGCAGTTTTTCGTCACTGTTTGGGGCGGAATCTGGACTGTTTTTAGGTGCAGTATTGGGACAGTTTCTGGACAATTTTTGGGTGTTTTCTAGACAATTTCGGGGGCTACTTGCGCGGCAGTTCACTAGCAGTGTAGTGGGCTATGTCTCGGCAATTTGAGGGGCTGTTTGTGGTGTTGATTTTGCAGTGTGTGAGGGGGGGCTTTGGCGTTGATTTACTGTGGCGTGAAGGGGCTGTAATTGGTGAGAGTTTGGTGAAAGCGTGAGTGGAAGGTGAGGTCAGGGGGCAATGAGCGTGAGTGGGCTTGTTCTTTGTGAGGGGGCAATGAGCGTGAAGGGCAATCTCCGTGGCTTTGGGAGAGTTTAGGGTTAGTAACGTGAGTGGGAGGGGAGCTTTGTGGCTGATGCGTTTGTGGGCAAGGGCTGTTACATGGCTGATGGCTACGTGGTGTTTTTGGTTTTAAAGGTAATGGACGTGGCTGTGTGTGGATAATGGATACATGAAGACTGTTTGCTTTTAGCGATGAAGGCAAGGTGGCTTATGGTGCGCAGATGTGGGGGTTGTTTTTGTTTTGTTGTTTACGTGAAGGTTCAGAGAGGGATGGCTTGTGTTTGTTGGCAGGCTAGGATTGTTTGTGGAGAGAGAGGGACCAAATGCTATTAGGGTTTATTTTTTTGTGTTAGCCGTGACTTGTGAGAGATTGGAGAGGGGGTTGGAAATTCTTTGCTTCTTTATTTCTTGTGATGGGCGTGTGTTAGGAGGAGGGAATGCCTTGGAAAGATGTGGTTTATATAGAGAAGGGCTAGGGCTTCACCTTGTCTCACAAGGAAGGGATTTGATTTTGTGTTGAGCAAGGAAAGTCAAAGATTGAGGGGGGACAAATTTGGTTTAGATTAGGAAGGTTGAATATTTGATTGGCTTGGTTTAGGAATACAATTTGTTAGATTAGGAAATCAATATCTTTAAATTCGTTATGAGTGATTTAATTAGGCATGCAATTTCTTTAATTTGTGTAAGTATTTTTTTATTTTGGTAGGTGATTATTTAGATTTTATTTGTTTTATTTAATTACACATGTGTTAAATTATTTTATTTAATTCAATTACATTATTTAATTAATATTTAATTTAATTTGGGTGTGTATTAGGGTGAATGGGCGTGTGGGCCTTGGTTGGGGCGTATGGGCCTTTGGTTGGTGGGTTTGGTTTGTGTGGACAAGGTGTGTGGGCTTGCGGGGGTTTTAGGTCAAGGCCAAGGGGTTTGCGGGGGGTTTTGGACCGATGCGGATTTTTTTAGGCTAAATGTGTTTTAAAACGGAGGTCCACCAGCGAGCCCGAAGCTAAACAAGCGAGTAAAATTTGACAAAGTACTGATTTCCATCTTTTCCCTTCCGACGTCCGTTTCCCGCGGCTTCCGTGACTTAAAAGGTAGTGCCTCCAAATGAGACTCATCATCGGGTTTCACATGCAAAAATGCAATGCCTACATATAGGTATTGGATACCAGATCTCTCGTCTAGTTATTTAAATACTATTAATGATTGTTTTGATATATGATATCAGAACTTGCGACTATTGGATAGTTTTTTATTATTTATAAACAATTATTACATATTTTAATACGACTAGTAGTGTCATTGACGAAGAGATAAACATTAAGAAAAATATTCGGTTAAGTAAATAACTTAGAACAATACTTTATGAGATTTTATCACTTAATCATTAGATGCTTATTCCGTATGGTAAAAGATGGTCTGATACGAGATCACACCACATATCCTTATCCATTTAGTGAATATTGTATTCGGGAATGTGATTAAATCTCATTTAACCAATGATTCTCATTGGACCATAAGATTTATTAAACTGATACATTAGATGTATGTATTTTAATGAATTGTAAATTGCTTAAAGTAGTTTTCTTTACTTTGTAACTTAATCTATGAGTTGTCATGACTTAGTTACATGTTTCTGATGAAACAAAGATAGATATTCGATCTGATGTTTTGAAAACTGTATCTTTAAAATTCATTGTCAGTCTTTGAATTGTTCAAAGATATTTGATACGATCAAAACATATAAATTTATGACAATTAGTTCTATGATTATTCAAAGAATTTGATTCTTTCTCAATATTATTCTTCTACGATTCCATCATAATGGAATTGGTTAGTGAGAGGAATATAATCTTATATAATCTTATATGATTTGATTCATTTGATATTAAATATTACCGAATTAGTTTTCAATACTCTTGGGGATATGCTTCAGTAATACTAATTCATCATTTTAATTAAGGCTCCATTAGTTTCTACAATTACATATACGATATGTATAGGTGTTGCGATATTTTATATCATACCGCAAGTGTACAATGTCAAGTTTTAGTAAAGATAAGTGAAGAGTGTGGAACCCACAGAGATTGTATTTAACTCGCACTAAGAGAATACAAATAAACTGAATTAAAACTTTATAATAAATAATTTGGCAAACAATACATAGGTTCAAGCATTGGCTACATCATCCTCTAGAATTATGGAGTTAGTTCATGACTAAAGATAAAAAAATGAAAACATGGTCATGAATCTAATAGAAATCATTGGAGTTTTAAGAAAGAAACTAGATGATAAAACCTGAATCGAATCCCTTCGCCTTCGGACGTCACCGCCTTCGTCTCCTCTTGTCGCTCTTCAATCTTCCTCCTGGGATCTCTCTAAAATATGTGTTTTTGAGTCTTGATTTGTGTATTAGCCTCATCTTTAGGGTTTTGGACGAGCTTATGTATTTATAGGGAAGTCCCGAAGTCCTTATACATGTAAAACATGACTGAATTAGGTTTCTGGGAACCTGTCGGGGCGCCGTGGCACTGAAAATAGGCATTGCGGAGCACAACTCTCGGCATTTTATGTGGCAGAAATTTTAAGCGGCGTCGCGATGCTAGGAAGTGGGCATCGCGATACCAGACATAATTTTTGGTTTATGTTTTCTTCATTTTCCACTCTTCCTGCGTGTTTCCAATGGGTCCGTAGGGTCCCAAAACCCGTACATTTGCCCCAAGATCCATGTTCCAATGCTTCTCACAAATAAAACATAAAAGAAACTACAAAATACATTAAATGATACTGAATCTAACAAATAGTAAGCTAAGAATGCATGAATAAGTGGGTATAAACCGCACTTATCAAACACCCCCAAACTTTAGATTTTGCTAGTCCCGAGCAAAAGACAAAATAAAAACTAATAATAATCAACTAAAATAACTAAGTTAACTAGGCCACTTTCGTAGGGATCGTGATTGCATTTAGCGTATACAACAAGCCTTTATACCATAGGCGACCCTAGTGGACGAGTTATAGTCTCGTGAGGGCTTATAGCGACGACACCCACAAACGTCATTCACACACATGCAATCATTCAAAAATAATAAAAGAAGATAAAATAGTCCCGATAGTTATACATAATGTTGTCCTCAAAGAATGTTTTTCAATGAAATCAGAGAACCTTCAAAGCACGCAATGCAACTTAAATCCAAATTCTTGAATAAATCATCTAAGCCAAACTCACAATATGTGTGTGTAAAGGTTCATTCACAGCTCGACTCCTAAGTAAGCTAACTTGATGATTTCGTCTCAAAAATTGGGATCCGATGGGTCAAACTAACTTAGATATCTCAAAAGTACTCTGTATTTGCTTATTATGTGCTCAATATGGTATGATTTTTTCCTTCTTTTTCCCTTTTTCATTTTTTCACACACATACCCTTTAAGGTAGCATTTCTCCTCATGATGGTCCTAACACTTGCCCATGGGTAGCTTCACGCTTATCGCTTATAGGTGGTTTACTCTCTTTTTTTCAATTCTTTTTTCTTTCAAATTTTTCTTTATTTCTTTTGTTTTTAATCATATCATACATCATAACACTAGCATATTGAGATAGATATCTAAGCAAATGGTCATTCATCGGCAAACAATTTCTTCAACTAGTCACTTTGCCAGCTACCTAGGTTCTTACTGCTAAAAATCTATTATTAAGTGCTTACGAGTCTAACCTAGATCACCTACTCTGGGCATCAAATAAAAATCAATTGAGAACTAATCATTTCTAAGATTTCATTTATAGAAAATAAAATTCATCATTAGACTTATGCTTTACTATCAAGAACATAAAAATAAAAAACAATAATAATAATTATTTTTTTCATAGCAGGAACTATCACTACATGCACACACCCCCAAACTTAAAACTTGCATTGTCTTCAATGTAAGATAAACATAAAGAAATAAAAGTAAGGAACAACAATACCGTCCATGGAGTTGATCAGGCTCCTGCTGGTCAGAATTTGATTCTGCGGGTTGTGTGGGTTGTGCTACCTGCATAAATAACATGAAAATAATAAACAAGCAATTAGCTCACAATAAAATAATACAAAGTAACAGAAATAAAAAAAAAAAAAAAACAAATGCAAATGCAAGGGTTGCCTCCCCGCTAGTGCTAAGTTTAACGTCTTCAGCCAGACGTAACCACCCAAATGGTCATGGTGGCTTCCACGTAGCGAACCAGGTAGACCCATGTGCTTTCTTCTTTGGTATCCACCGGTTATTAATACATGAAAAAGATAACTTGGCAGGCTATGGCAGTTTATCCATGGATGGTCCCCCAGGATCTGTAGATTTTCCCTTAGTTTGAAATTCTGGACTGCACGTTCGGTAAAATTGGCTCGACCTTCTTTTTAACCTGCCAGTGATCATCTTCAAGTGAGCACTGACCTTTATTTTCCTCTTTTTGGGGCGTTTTGGGAGTGGTTTCAGGTCTAGCTACGGAGAATATTCTTTTACGCATGGCTGCACTATACTCGTAGGTTACTGAAATACTGATTCACCTTGCGTGTTGGTATGAACACATGGATACGGGCCTAACACATGGTCGGTTTCCCATATGGAGGGTGGTGGCTTATATGGAGGATCTGTTGTATTGTTCTCTTCTTTTATTTCTGTATCCTCTTGAACTGCCGCTTCTTTGACTTGACTACCTTGGTCGTTAGAGGTATCTTTAATCTCTTTCTCACTCATGAGGGTAATAGCTTGACATTGTTCTTTAGGATTGACTTCGGTATTATTTGAGAATGTCCCTTTCTATTGATTAGCCATGGAAGAAACAAGCTGTCCAATTTGTACTTCTAAAGATTTCAGTGTTGCCCCTACATTGCCCATATGTGTTTTGATGTTGTTCATCCTCAACTCATTCTTCTCAAACCTCTCTGAAGTTGCAGCAATAACGGTGCTCATGAGGTCTTCTAAGGATGGTTTCTGCTCAGCTCTTTGATTATTAAAGCCGTGAGGAAGTTGCAAGACGTTCTCTATATTAGCATATGACAAGTTCAGATGATAATAGTTAGGCATAGGACTGCCTCTATAGTTGTTGAAGTTACGGTTGTTCATCTACTGTACTTTCTTAAAACCTGCTCCTCTGTTGGGTAAGAGCATTTCATTAGCAGAAGCAACTTCAATAGATGGTTAGCCCCATTGATTTGTCAATGCTGCTAGATGAGTCGTGAGGGATGATACTTAAGCTGTCAGTGTAACAATAGGATTTTCCATTGCTTTTTTTCCAACTCTCATTTCACAAAAGAAAAGAAAAAAAAATATAACAATAAAAACATAAAAAATCTAAAAATCTAAAATAAAGCTAAGGTTACTCGGTAATAGTATTAATGTGAATTAAATTCACAATCCCCGGCAACGGCGCCAAAAACTTGTTGCGATATTTTATATCGTACTGCAAGTGTACGATGTCAACTTTTAGTAAAGATGAGTGAAGAGTGTCGAACCCACATGGATTGTATTCAACTCGCACTAAGTAATATAATTAATAAACCTAACTTTATTTAGAAAACAACTAATTAAGATTAAACTAATATAAAAACTAAAAATTAATTAAATAAGATAATAAAACGTTTGATAAAGAGAAAGCAATATGAGAGAGATTCTAGAGTCTAATTTCACCTAACTATCCCCTATGTATTAGTCCTGCTAATCAATCCTTACTCAATTGTATTGTTTATAAGTCAAGAATCCTAAAGTATTCAACTCCTTCTCCCGAGCAATAGTGAAAAGATTATTAATTACCGACTTCGATATCCCTATAAAAATCTAGTAATTAACAATTCATTACGTTATGTGATTCTTTGTTAACGACTTCAAAGGAACTATAGATTCTCCCGAACTCTATAAAACTCCTAAGTTAAATTCTCTAGATCCTATTCGAAATCCCTCTCTCCCGATCGATAGATTCTAAACATGCATCATCTCAATTTGTGGCCAAAAAACAAAAAGCATTAAATGCAAGAGAATACAAATAAACTGAATCAAAACTTCATAATAATTAATTTGACAAACAATACATAGGTTCAAGCATTGGCTACATCATCCTCTAGAATTATGGAGTTAGTTCATGACTAAAGATAAAAAAAATGAAAACATGGTCATGAATCTAATCGAAATCATTGGAGTTTTAAGAAAGAAACTAGATGATAAAACCGGAATCGAATCCTTTCACCTTCGGACGTCACCGCCTTCGTCTCCTCTTGTCGCTCTTCAATCTTCCTCCTTGGATCTCTCTAAAATATATGTTTTGAGTCTTGATTTGTGTATTAGCCTAATCTTTAGGGTTTTAGACGAGCTTATGTATTTCTAGGGAAGTCCCGGAGTCTTTATACATGTAAAACATGACTGAATTAAGTTTTTGGGCTCCTGTCGGGGCGCCGTGGTGCCGGAAAGTGGCGTTGCGGCGCCCAACTCTAGGCATTTTATGTGGTAGAAATTTTAAGCAGCGTCGCGATGCCAGACACAATTTTTGGTTGCTATTTTCTGTGTTTTTCGCTCTTCCTGCGTGCTTCCGATGCATCCGTAGGGTCCAAAAACACGTACATTTGCCCCAAGATCCATGTTCCAGTGTTTCCTACAAATAATTATAAAAGAAACTATAAAATATATTAAATGATACGGAATCTAACAAAATAGTAAACTAAGAATGAATGAATAAGTGGGTATAAATCGCACTTATCAATAGGTAGAAAATTCGAGTCTTGAAAAGTTTGAGATTTGAATATTTCTTGTATATGTTGGTTATATAATTGAAAGTACTTGAGCCTTGGAGGTACAAGTAAAAGTTTATCATTTATTCTATTTAATAGAATATTGTATTATATTTGATAGAATATCTTTTCTACGATCTCGAGTAATAAAATTATTTTATTACTTGGTGTGTAACATCAGATGTTGACGATTGTAGAAAAGACTTGGCTTATTGAAGTCATTTGTGAGAGTGATAAACTATAAATGGAACTATATAATTAATAAGATGAAAAGACCCTTATAAATCTTCCATATAAGTCCAATATGATGTCAGAATCATTTGCAAAGTATTTGATACTCAATGGTTCTGTTTTTTTCTTATTGAAAAAAATTATCCTGTAACTTATAGCGGGTACGATATTTGATATCGATTCCGGAAGTTAGCATTAAACCATAGATCTAAGATTATTCATAGCTTACTACGATCAAGTTTGAACTTGATTAAGCTTATGTTATGAATCGTTCATAAAATGTGCAAATGGTTTGCACAGGAAAAATAAAGTGAGCTTATTAAAGGTTTGACCTTAATAGTATGATAGTGAGAATGGTTATACTCAGCAATCTATTGTAGATTCTGAGGAAACTTGTCTCTAGTCCCACTAATTGAACAATTAAAGATTTGTTGGTTAATGTCAATATTAAACTGTACATTTTGGCTAAAGAATGCGAAGTGGCGTTTTGAATGGTTTCTTCGGATAAGAGATCCGTTGTGATTTCTTTGTTTGAAGAGTTCATTCTTGAATGGCCCTGGAGTTTGTATTATGCTAAGATCGCAGTTTGGTATACTAGCTTATAGAGCCTATTGTAGACTTAGATGGGCCTTATGGAAATCTGTGTTCTCTAATTTTGATATCAGTCAGATTATCTGATTTTATCAAAGTATAGAGAATACATATGTGATAGTAGGGTTAGTGGGAGCGTACAAATTTCTTTCTAGTATTATATATCCTAACGACATCATCATTATTAACGTAATAATGAGATGTTTATGAGGTAAAAGGTTTACCTAAGTCTTTTTTTTTCTCCGTGAAAGCAGTGTGAGTAGTCTTTGTTATATTCGATATAAAGTTTTATATATGATATAAAACTAAGAGACTTGTGAGATACTCTCATTAGTCGTGCATTAGATAAGATCTAATAAAAGACATAAAAAAACTATTTGTGTGATAGTTAGTATAACTGTTTGACAATTAATGTGTCTTTTATATATAATATTAATCTTTCGTAAAAGATGATTCATTTGTCGAAAGAGAAATTGATTAGGATGTCTAGTCAATCTTATGCATCATATGATGATGGTATAATGAATACTATATTATGTGTGATTAAATATATCGATTTAATCGTAATTGTTTTGAGCTATTTTGATATGTTGTAGAACATAGAATTTGTCGTCAAACATGTTCTTTGGTATCTTTGAGATATTAAGAATGAGTTTCTTATTCATGGAGAATATAGTCCGCAACCATAAGAGTAAGATTAGTTTTGAGTCTTATTATGACGTTAGACAGTCTACGTCATATAGAGTCAGTAAAGATGCAGTGAGAGTGCCACAAATGATTCTACGGTGAGTGGAATTAGTTGCAACTTATGAAGTATTGACTTATGAAGTTGCATAGTGACCGTTTAGAGTGGAAGTTTTGACATTAGTGTTGTGCTTGCGGTTGTCTGCATAATATTTTAGATTTGATCTCTAAATACTTAGACAACGCAATAGCTATAGAACAATATTGATGTCGCATCTGAGTCATATTGATATAGAATTTAGTTTTTAAAAAATATGAATGATGCTGGCTAAGGGAAACGATTGGGTTTGATGGACAAACTCAATATGTTATAACGGACCTACTCGTTGTTGCCTACCTCTTAAGTGCTACGTGAGCTTTTGAGGGCCATGCGAATGTGATACATGTTTAGATGTTTATATGATACCGTGGATTGGCACTAGAGCAAGTGGGAGAAATTGCTTGGATTGGTGCTCGGAACGCCAATCCGGATCATATTTATGTCTGATTCATGAATACGAACAATTCTTTTTCCATAATATTACATATTAATGGTTGCACCTCTTATTTTTATATACTTATTCGATCTAATAACATTAGATTGAAACTAAATCTGATTTAGTGATATGTATATATTAGACAAAGACCCAATGATTAACAACGTAGTGCGTAGTTACAACTTAGTTTGTAATTGACTTTGGGAAGTTCCACTATGAGTTGTATATTCTCAAATAAAGTTCCTGGTCAAGATTTACTAACACATGTCGTTTAGTAAAATCTAATGAGACTAGTACATGTCGTATATCAGGACTTGGTTCGATGGTTTATCCCAATGAACCATGAGTCTTAGGAGACTCGTATGGACGTGTAAGTGTTTATTTGATAACCACTGAATGGCTCACCGAAGACTTCCTAATTGATGGTACACCAACATCAATAGGAATCTTCTTGAGTCTAGTAGCATAATGGTCCTTCGACTTATGACACTGTAGATATATGAGACATCCTCCACACTTTGATGGCAGTCACGTCACCGATCTATATAGATCAGACCTCTGCCTGTTCGTTGGGTGTGGACCCATGCTCATGATATCTTGTGAGTATCAACTAGAATCCGTCAGTCTTGTGTACATGGCATAGATATCATGTACGTATTTTCGATCTAGTAAATCTATGGTCGTGGTATACTTCGCAAGCGAGTTCCGAGTGTTATTTAGAGATCGTAAATTTGTAAGTCAATTATATTATACCTAAGGGATTCGACGTTCTTATCTATATCCTCGGTATAATATTGATAGCCTGTAACAGAGGGATTATACGTACGCAATGACCTCGACTTGCATAGTTTAACGAGATTATCTGTGGTCGTCATAATTTACGACTGAGTGAATTATGGACACAGAATTTGATTCCGTGATAGATAAACCTAAAATTAAAGAGTCCTACAATATGAAGTCTACTCGTTGAGCACTTAGGCAACGCGTTATGAATAATACAGATTATTCATAATACTTTATCATATCAAATGAGTTAATTCGAATCGTTTAAGAGTTAAATGAAAAATACATGCATAAGGGGTATTTCAGGTATTTCCTAATTAATGTGTATTTCTAATTAATATATGATTTTATTAAATACACATTAATTAATTGTCAAATAAGATACTTGACATATATCACAAATATATGTATTTTGATTATTTAAAGTAAATATGAAACATATATTTAGATATTTGTATTTAAGTAATTATTTATTTATTTAATTGTTAAATAATTAAAGTAATTAAAATATAAATATCTAAGGTGATATTTTTATTAGGAAATGATTATAGTGTAAAATTTTGACTTTTTTGCATTTAAGATAAATGTTATCAAATTGAATTTGAATTCTTTAATTTGATTAAATGAATTACAAATACCAAATTGACCATCCCCCTAATTTCGTCCAAGCCTTGTATATAAAGTGAAAAATTATTTTTCCTCTTTCATAACTCCTCCATGGTCGAAATCCTCTCAAAGGAAAGCTCTCAAAAATATTTCTTGAGAGAAACTTGAGAAAAAAAGATGAAATCAAGAAGAAAGCTTAATCTTTGAAAGTTTGTTTCTTGTTCTTGAGTGTCTAGAATAGTTCTAGGGTTTTTTTTCCTTGGATTTTGGGGCTTTTTGATTTGGAGGATGAATTTGGAGGCTTGATGCATGTGTGAAGTAAGATTGAGTAATATTAAAGTAATATTAGTTCAATTTTATCATTTGATGACTTTTTTCCATTCTAGAGTGTTGTGACCACTCTTATAACTCCTAGAATTATTCTTGAGTTCTTCATTGATGGTGGCTTTGTTTGGTGTACATAATAATATGATTAATGTTGAGAAAATTGATTTAAAGCATGAAAATGATAATTTATGTTCCCTGATCAGACCTGGAAAAACCAGAGTGTGGATGAAAAATATATTGTTTAAATATATTGGTTGTGTATTGTGCATTAGAATAATTTCCATAAATAATTTCAAATTGAAAATATGCGATAACAATGAAAAATGACGTTATCTGGTGAGTTTCGGGCTGACTGGGTGACGACTGTCCAAAAAATGAATTGGTCACTGTTTCGGGCAGCCCATGAACTGCCCAAATACTATTATGGCTGACCTGGGCATCCCTCATGTGTATTGGTTGGTCGGTTCGGTCAAAAATGTGTTTTATGCTATTTTACGAAAAAATATTTTCGTAAAAGTTTCGCGATGTTTTCTAAATTATTTATGTCATTATATATTATCGGATATAATATGTTTAGGTGAAATATGAATGAATTATTCATATGGGATATTGAATCATTTATTTGGTAAGTTTAAAAATTTTAAAGTTACGATTTCGCCCATACCGCGCCCTTCCGTTGCCCCTTAAAAAAACCCAATAATTTTCATTATTAAGGTAATAATGATATACTTGTCAGGTAAAAGATTTACCTAAGCCTTATTTTCTCCATGAATGCAGTGAGAGTAGTCAGATGAATGGTTAAAATACATATACATACCGCTAATATATCTTAATATTTTGTTGGTGATATCGAGCTTTGTGAGCGAATTGATGTGTTTTAGGTGTATATTGTAGATCAAAAATAATTTCACGACTCAACGGATTTAACTTGGGATGAGAACGACAAGATAGAGAGCAAATCAAAGTTTATTTCAGAGTTAAAATGTGTCTCTTGACACGCGAAGCGCGTTAAGACACGTGCATGAGAAAATTATGACCAGAGAAGTAATCAGTTTAGCGTGTCACGACGTTACCAATTGAGCATTGCGTTGCGCCTAGTGATGATGAAGTAAACTTTCGACGTGTGTTTCGTGCGTCGCAACACGGGAGATTTTTCCCATATTCACCATGTATCTGATTGTTTAGTAGGAAACACCCCATGTACCTCCTATATAAGCACAAGTTCGTCCCAAAATCTATTATCCAGCCTCATAACATATTTTAGAGCCTCCAGAGCATAGAAGAATGCATAGAGTAAGGCAAGAACAAGTGCATCAACCAGAGTTAAAGTTTGAAGACGAAGACTGCAAACAATAGTTTCTTTATTCCATTTTCTTTCTAGCTTTATTTTCTTTATGTGTTGTTTGCCTTGTATTAATGATTGGATTATTTTTATTGAATACCGTGAGTAGCTAATTTATTAAATATATGATTGTAATGGATCATAAACATGTTTAATTAATTATTTGTATATTTTTATTCTTTTGGGATTATTATTGATTATTTATTATTCTCTGTGCTTTGATGCTTATTTTATTTGTCTAGCCAATAATAAAATATTCTTGGTAAATTCTTACAAATTTGATAGAGGGGATTTGAGTTAGCCTTCGAAATAATAACGTGTGATTTATTCATTGAATAGATTTCCCTGCAAGATATACATATACATAAAGAGCATACGTAGCTAAGATTAAAACCCAAACTTAATGAATTTGGTTTAATTTAATTAACATAGACATATTGTTAATTGATTTATTCTGAATATTTTCACTTAACCATCGAAAGAGTCTTGTGAATAATTTAGTGTTTTAGGCTAATAATTAGTAAGAACAACCCAATTGAATGAAAAATGCATGAACTTATTGTGTGTGTGTGCTTACGTGAAGTTGCAACCCTAGGTTCTTCTCGCGCATAAATTTTAAACTCCAAAATTATTATTTTTCTAACTATTTAATCTTTCAATTAAATTTTAGATTAATCATTCTCTTTCTCAACCAATATTTTAATTTAAGTTAGGTGAGTTAGTCTTGGTATTGATAAGAAAAAATATCAAGTCATTATGGGTATTCGATATTTTATCATTGTATTACTTGAGCGATACGTGCGTTTTCATACTAGATTTATAAAATTACGATCAAGTTTTTTGGGCATGTGTGTGCATGTTAGTATTAGTTCCTACTATTTATTTAAAAATAATAATAATAATAAACTTTAAAAAATATAGTCCTGTGGTAGTGAATCATAAGTCTAATGATGAGTTTTTTTTACTTTAGGATGAAATCCTAGAAAACGATAAGTGCTCAATTTACTTTTATCAGATTCCTTGAGTAGTTGATTTAGGTTAGACTCTTATGCACTTAAAAGTAGGTTTCTAGTAGTAAGACCCTAGATAGTTGGCAAAGTGGTTAGTTGAGAAAATTACGTGACGATGAATGACCATTTGCTTAGATGTATATCTCAGTCTGCTAGTGTTATGATGTATAATATGGTTAAAAAATGAAAAAAAAAATAAAAAGAAAAATTATAGAATGAAAAAATATTGTTGAATGAAAAAAAGAAGAAGTTAAACCACATATAACCGATAAGCATGAAGCTGCCCATGTGCGAGTGTTAGGACTACCATGAGGAGAAATGCTACCTTAAAGGGTAGATGAGTAAAAAAAATAAAGAAAGAGAGAAAAATCGTATCATACGAAGCGAAGATAGGCAGACACATATATTTTTGAGACATCTAAGTTGGCTTGACCTATCGGTTCCTAATGTTTTAGATGAAATCACTTAGTCGACTTACTTAGGATTTGAGCTGTGACCAGACCTGTACACACACACACTGTGAGTTTAACTTAGATGATTTATTCAAGAATTTGGATTTGAGTTGTGTTGGATACTTTGAAGATTTTTGGGTTTTGTTACCATGCATTCTCTGAGAATAGTATTACGTATAACTCCCACAGCGGTTTTATTTAGTTAGTTTGATTTTTATTTTTGCGTGATTGCATATGTGTGTTAAATGATATTTATGGGTGTCATCGCTGTAAGCCCCATGAGACTATTACTCGTCCACTAGGGCCGCCTAAGAGTTTAAAGGATTGTTGCATACGCTAAATGAAATCGTGATCCCTCCGAAAATGGCTTAGGTTAATTTAATTTATTATTTAGTTAGTTTAGTTAGTTTAGTTTTTTTATTTTTCTTGAGGATAAGCAAAATGTTAAGTTCGGGGGTTTGATGAGCGGTTAAAATACATATATTTACCGCTCATTTATCTTAATATTTTGTGGGGATATCGAGTTTTATAGGCGAATTGATGTATTTTGGGTGCGTTTTATAGATCAATAATATCACATCTCAATGGATTTACGTAAGGATGAGAACGGTAAGATACAAAGAAAATCATGGTTTATTTCATAGTTAAAAAGCGAGTCCCGATGCGCGATGCCCTTCGTGACACACGCTTGAGAAAATTGTGACTAGAGAAGTGATCAATTTGGCGTGTCTTGATACTGCCAATTGAGCGTCGTAACACGCCAAGTGATGATGAAGTGAAGTCTTGACGCATGTTTCGTGTGTTGCGACATGGGAGATTTTTCCCAGATTCTCCATGTATCCGATTTTTTAGTAGGAAACACCCCATACACCTCCTATATAAGCACAAGTTCATCCAAAAACTTATTATCAAGTCTCATAACATACATTGGAGCCTCTAGATCCTAGAAGAACACCTAGAGCAAGACAAGAATGAGTGTAACAATCGGAATTGGAATTTGAAGACGAAAACTGGAAATGAGAGTTTATTTCTTCAATTTTCTCTCTAGATTTATTTTTTTATGTGTTCTTTGCCTTGTATTAATTATTAGTTTATTTTTATTGAATATTATGAGTAGGTAATTCATGAAATCAATGGTTGTAATGGAACCCTCAACATGTTTAATTAATTATTTTTATATTTTTATATTTTTGGGATTGTTATTGATTATTTATTATTCTATGTGCTTTGATGCTTATTTTATTTCTCTGGCTAACAATAGAACATTCTTAGTAAATCCTTAAAAACTCGACAAAGGGGATTTGGGTTAGTCGTGGTAATAATAGCGTGTGATTTATTCGTTGAATAGATTTCCCTATAGGATAGACATATACCTTAAGGGCATACATAGCCAAGATTGGAACCTGACCTTAATGAATTCGGTTTAATTTAATTAACATAGACATATAATTAATTGATTTATTCTGAATATTTTCACCTGACCATCAAAAGAGGCTTGTGAATAATTTAATATTCTAGATTAATAATGAGTAACAACAATCCTATTGAATGAACAATACATAAACTTATTGTGTGCATGCTTAGGTAAAGTTGCAACCCTACGTTCTTCTTGTTGAGTGAGGAACGGAAATGCCGAACGTAGCGGAAACCCGCCCGAGATCAAATCCCGAGCGAATAAAATTTTTTATTTTTTATTTTTTCGGCAATCCAAAAAAAGTGGGTTTAAAACTTTTTGGGATCAACTTAAAATTTTCCTAATGCACTAAAAACATTTTCCATGCATTAAAATAATTACCATAAGCCAATTAAAATTTTTCAACACACTTTAATACATTTATCAACTCTTGACAAATTATTTTCAAACTTCTAAAATTATTTTCAACACTTAAAAATAATTCAAACATACTAAAATTAATTTACCAACACTTGAAAAATTAATTCAAGCATACAAAATAATTTTCCAACTCTTGAAAAATTAATCAAAGCATTCAAAAATTAACATATCATTTATATACTAATTTTTCAACACTTAAATGCTTCTAATTCCTCACTTACATGCTTCCAATTAATCCAATAAATCCACAACAATTTTCTCAACAATTAACATCAACAAATCAACAATAAAAGGAAAAATAAAATTTACAAATAAAATTTTATCAACAATTGCTTTCAAGCCTTCCCAATTTGTGAATGGTTGCATCCAAGTTTCTTTGAATCTTCCACACTTTTGAACTCCTTAAAACTCCACCAAATTAAGCAACTCAAGAACAAGTCTTGGTGATCAAAAGGTGGTTTGATCACTCAAGAATGGCAACCAAGTTTTCCCAAAAATTCAACTCTTGAACCCTAGGAAAAAAATGAAGATCTCCAAAAACTTAAAGAACAAGAATCAACCTTTAACTCTTAAGATCAATTCCATGCTCATCATAATTTGTTTGGGTATTTATGGTGAGTATTTTGGCTTGATTTTTGATGAACAAAACAAAGAAAACCACCCCTCTTTCCTTGCAAACTCTCGGCAGTGAGGAGAGAAAAAAGATGAAGTGTGTTTGTTTTTCTTGTTTTTTTAATTTTAATTTTTATTTTTATTCTCTCTCTCGGCAGAAGCTTAAAAAAACAAAAAGAGGGAGTTGTTCTATTTTTCTTTTAATTCGGCAGAAGCATAAAACAAAAAGGGGAAGGCTTTTTGCTTTTTAAAAAATTTGTTTTTATTAAAATTAATTAAACAAAACAAACCCAAGCCAATTAAATATAAACCATGGTTTAAAAGCATCTTTACTCCACACCACATGTTTCAAAAAGCTAACTTAACCAAAGTTTAATAATAAAAAAACTCACCAACTTTATAACTTAGTTACAATTAAAAACTTTAGTTACATTAACCAAAATTATTCAATTGCTTTAACTTTGTTACCTTTAATTAATTAATACCTTTATTTGTATAAACTAAGTAATTAATTTTTTACAAAAATTTAACAATTAAATTAATTTACTAATTAATTACTAATTTAATGTAAATCAAATTAACATTTATTATACAATAAACTTATATCAACACTTGATATAAAATTAATTAATTTAATTCATCTCATGAATTAACAAATTAAACAATTTAATCTTAAAAACCCAAAAATACTTTGTCAACATTTGACGAGAGGTTGCCCCAGTGCTCAACGAGTAAACTCAATATAATGGAACTCTCTAGGTTTATGTTCGGTTGTTACGTATATATATACATATATATCTCATATACTTGTATACATATTTCATGAAGGCCTGTCCACCTACAAATCATTACTAAACAACACGACACGTCGAACCATACAAGTCGAGGTTAAAATGTTAATGTATATTCCCTTCGTCATTTCCGTTTCCAATTGAGTAAGGTTATAGTTATACTGTCAAAACCTTATCTACTCAATATAAACTAACCTTTCAAAACTATATTCCATTAATAAATAATATATGTGAAACTCTTTTCAATATTACTTATAATGTCAAAGAAACAATTTCTTCGACGAACTCTCGGCCGAAAGATTTCTGGAATATACTCTGAAAAATATCTGGAAATATAATCCAACCATATGGACTGACAAATCCTCATATTAACACACACCGATCTTCGTGAGCATCAGTCTATACCTAACAGACATCCAGCGGTCAAACTATGAAAGGTCTCTGACATGTATGGTATCAGACATAGAGGATCACTCACAAGACCACCGTGGTGTCTCAAGTCAAATGACCACAATAACTACTCAACTCGAAAAGATAACTATTGACAGTTTTATGGAATATCTATTAGTCATCTTTTATGAGTTAATTCAATTTTCATTCAACTAATGAATATCTGCATTTCTATACGAACTTCCGCTAAGCTCACAGTCTATTGAGACAAACCCTATGTCCATTACATATATAGACAATGCACTAATCTTACCAATATAATGACCGACCCATGTCAATATATCTAGACCAGGAATAATTTATATTCGAGAGATTGCGTGATATTTCTCAACACCATTTGTAACTCTTGGAACTATATCACCATATGTTTTAACTCTCGTGTCTTTACTAAATTCATATAAGGTTCCGAGTGAAACTCAAAATCTTTAACTCTTAGAGTAATCTAACTCTTAGATTTACAATATATAAATAAAAGTAAGAGTTACCATATATTTAAATAAATAACCATGATAAAATAAATATTATATTGCATAAATGTCAAGTATTCATACAAAAGGTGAATGGTTCTCGATTACCATTTCCAACACTCTCACTTGATCTAGTGCCATTCACGATGGTATCTAATACCCATTGACTCCACGTGTCTCTCAAACAAGTTGGGAGTTAAGGCTTTAGTTAGTGGGTCCGCTACATTTTGTTCAGTTTGTACTTTACAAACTCTAATGGCACCACCATTGAGAGAAAACACAAACCCAGATGTAGACTTTCTATCATCTGGATCAGATTGAAAATCTGAATCTGTGTAACCTCTCAACTGTAAGTCATTTCTCTCAATAAATGAGAAACTTATCCTTTGTATCCTTAAGGTATTTCAGGATATGTTTCTCAGCCATCCAATGGTCCTGACCCGGATCAGACTGATAACGGCTTGTAACACTTATAGCCATGCTGATATCAGGTCTAGTACATAACATGGCATACATTATGCTACCTACAGCGGAAACATAAGGCTGGCTAAATATTTTAGTCCTTTCAACATTTATCTTAGGACACATTTTCTTAGACAAATGAATACCATGTTTAAAAGGCACATTGACCGTCTTACAGTCAACAAAGTTGTACCTTTCTAAGATCAAATCAATGTACTTGGACTGAGAGAGTCTTATCAGCCTCCTCGATCTATCTCTATAAAGCTTTATACCTAGTATATAAGAGGCCTCTCCCAAATCCTTTATGGAGAAATTCTTACCGAGATAGGCTTTGACAGATTGTAACATACCTATATCGTTTCCGATAATAAGTATATCATCAACATAAAACACTAAGAAGACTACCATGCTCCCACAAACCTTTTTATAGACACATGATTCCTTTCCGTTTTTAATGAAACCATACGATCTGATCACATCGTCAAAATGAAGATTCCAACTACGGGAAGCTTGTTTAAGTCCATAAATTGACTTTTTAAGCTTACATACCAGATTAGGATCTTTGGCGAATGCGAATCCCTCGGGTTGTTCCATATGGATATCTTCCTCAAGATTTCCATTCAGAAAAGCCGTTTTCACATCCATTTGCCAAATTTCATAATCATAGTGTGCAGAAATAGCTAATAAAATCCTGATTGACTTAAGCATGGCTACAGGAGAAAAGGTTTCCCATAATCAATACCTGATTTCTGAGTATATCCTTTTGCTACTAGTAGGGCCATAAAGGTTTCAACCTTTCCATCCGGCCCCCGTTTCCTCTAGTAAACCCATTTACAACCGATAGGAACAATTCTATCGGGAAGCGGAACCAAGTCCCAAACTTAATTATCATGTATTGAGGCAATCTCGGATTTCATAGCTTCCAACCATTTCTCCGCATCGATGTCTAACATCGCCTCTCTATAGGTTAAATGATCTTTTTCTTCGATTAAGAAAACATCGAGGGCATCGTCAGATGTCGTCTTGTACCTGACAGGGGGTCTCGATATCCTTTGTGACCTACGAGATGGTTGTGTCAAATGTATTTCATCTTCATGAACTTATGGTTATATCGTCGATTCAATGTTACTTTAATTGACTTCATATAAATCAATCATTCTATGATCTGTACTTTCTAACACAAATTGTGTTTCTAAGAAAGTTTCATTTCGAGCAATGAACAGATTCCGGTTCTCGGGATCATAGAACTGATATCCCATGGAATTTTTTAGGATATCCAATGAATCGACACTTGTAGCCTCTAGGTGCAAGTTTATCCCGCAGTGCAACTCTTACATAGACATGACAACCTCAAATCTTAACATACTTAAGACTCGGTTTCCTTCCAGTCCATAACTCATACGGAGTAGTCAGAATGATTTTCGATGGAACTTTGTTCAGAAGATGAGCGCGGTGTCTAGAGCATGGCCCCACAAGTATATTGGTAGAACAGTGAAACTCATCAATGATCGAACCATATCTAATAAAGTTCGATTCCTCTTTTCCAAAACACCATTATGTTGAGGAGCGCCTGAAGGAGCATACTGAGCAAGAATCCCATTCTCTTTTAAATAACTCACGAACTCACTGCTCATATACTCACCACCCCGATCTGATCGAAGGCATTTCAAGAGTTTTCCGGTTTGTTTCTCTATTTCAAATCGGTATTCTTTGAACTTTTCAAAAGTTTCTGATTTTTATTTCATAAGAAACACATAACCATATCGTGACAAATCATCGATAAAAATTACAAAGTATTGAAACCCACCCATGGCAGTATGATTTATAGGAGCACATACATCGGAATGGACAAGTTCCAATAAATCATTAGCACGGTGTCCAACACCACTAAATGAGGATTTGGTCATTTTAGCTTGAATACAATATTCGCAAACTGGTAAAGGTTCTATGGTTAGATCAACTATCACACCATCCCTAACTAGTTTCGTTAGGCATTTTATGCCTATATGACCTAATCTCATATGCCAAAGTTTTGTGTTATTTATTTCATACGTTCTTTTCCTTTTAGATTTCTCTAAATTAAAGACATCACGACTTTTTTGCAAGAATGTAATGTCCATCAACCATGGGACATGAAACAAGCAAAACATTCATATTATCATATAAATTCAAAAGACCATCTTTAATATTTATATGAAATCTTTCGCTGTCAAGTACATGAAGTGAGATGATTTGTCGTATCATATTCGGCACAAAATAACAGTTATTAAGTCGAATATTAAAATCATCCGAGAGTGTCAAACACAAAAATCCTACTGCTTCAACTTGTAGAGAATCTCTATTCCCTACTCGCAGTTGGATCTCTCCCGGATTTAGTCTTATAGTTTCTCTCAGATCCTGTAACGTATTGCAGATATGAGAAAGACAAGCGGTGTCTAACACCCAAGTCGAACTAGAATCAAATGCAAGTGTAATGTCAATAATAGGAAAACAGATACTTGAGGGCTCTATCTTCAAATAAGCTAAATATATTGGACAGTTGCGTTTCCAGTGTCCAAGCATATCGCAGTGGAAACATTTTCCTTTTGCAACATCTGTCTTCACCTTAGGTTTAGAAACCCCTGCGGAAGCAACCTTAGGACCTTTACCTTTAACTTTCTTTTTCTTTTTCTATTTCTTCCCAGCCGGCTTTTGAGAAGCTTGAGAAGGTCCAGAAGAAAAAGCACCAGTGATCATGAATATAGAACTATTCTTATTCATGTCTTCTTGAGCTGTCAGTAATATATTTTGTAACTCAGAATAGGTGGGTGAGAGGCATCTTATGCATGTAAAAGTTAATGATAAAGTCCTTGAAAGACTTGGGAAGAGATGCGAGAATCACACTATTCTCGATTCGATTGTCAATAGGAATATCCATCCTTTCGAGTTCTTCCACACAATCTATTAGCTTCATCACATAAGGGCTAACAGGTTTTCCCTCTGGGAGGTAAGTGTGAAAAAACTCGACAGCCACCCGATATATCTCTACCTGAGGTCGATCACTGAATAGTTCCTTCATATGTAACAAGATGGATCCGGAATCAAGCATTGGCATGTACTTCCTCTGTAGTTCCGTTACCAATGATCCCAAGATGTATGACCGGACTTTCTGATCATCATCCTTCCATCTCTTGAACGTCTTACGCTCTTCATGTGAAGTATCATTCGAAACCCTTGCGGGCATTGGACGATCAAGAATGTATTCAAGTTGCTCCGCTTGGCAGAGAATCCGGAGATTCATGAGCCAAAAAAGCACCCTAGAGCTTATGCGTATCAAGTATACGCGAAAACGGGTTCGAAACAGACATTCTGTCTACACAAGGAAAAACAATAAATAAGCGGAAAAACACTAAATAGAATATGTATTTACTTTTTCTATAAAGTGCCCTCACATTGTCTTACTTATTCTTGATAATCTCTACAAACAAGAATACGGAAATTTAACTCTTAAATCTCACAATGAGAAGTAGATCATCCTTGACATTTACTCAAGTCTCACGCTTTAGCAATATTGACCATTGTAAATTCAAGAGGTAGACAATTATTGTCAATTGCATCTCATGCAACTCTTACATTTGGTCCTAAATCGAATCTCATCCTCACGCTTTAGCAATATTGGATAGTTCAATTTTTAGATCAACTTGTCTATCGCCGAAAGTAAGATACTAATATTAAACTCACGCTTTAGCAATATTGGATAATACTTTCTCTTAAATTCGACTCATATCATGCTTAACCGGAATAGTACAAAATATTATAACCAATCCCTCACGCTTTAGCAATATTGGGACCAATCAAAATGGTTTCACTAACACCGTATAGACAAGCCGGACCATATCATATTTTCAACTAAAATAATGACACTTAATAATCTAGCGTAGAGATTTTTCCAAAGTCAAATACATACAAATATATAAAATGTATGCATGTCCAAAAATGCCTAAAACATGTAATTCACAATTAAATGTATGCATGGACATTTTATAACATTAAGAAAAATTGTATGGAACATGAACAATTAGAAGCACATATCGCTCTGATACCACTTGTTAAGTGAGGAACGGAAATGCCGAACGTAGCGGAAACTCGCCTGAGATCAAATCCCGAGCGAATAAAATTTTTAATTTTTTATTTTTTCAGTAGTCCAAAAACAGTGGGTTTAAAACTTTTTGGGATCTACTTAAAATTTTCTTAATGCACTAAAAACATTTTCCATGCATTAAAATAATTACCATAAGCCAATTAAAATTTTTCAACACACTTTAATACATTTATCAACTCTTGACAAATTATTTTCAAACTTCTAAAATTATTTTCAACACTTAAAAATAATCCAAACATACTAAAATTAATTTTCCAACACTTGAAAAATTAATTCAAGCATACAAAATAATTTTCCAACTCTTGAAAAATTAATCCAAGCATTCAAAAATTAACATATCATTTATATACTAATTTTCCAACACTTAAATGCGTCTAATTCCACACTTACATGTTTCCAATTAATCCAAAAAACCCACAACAATTTTCTCAACAATTAACATCAACAAATCAACAATAAAAGGAAAAATAAAATTTACAAATAAAATTTTACCAACAATTGCTTTCAAGCCTTCCCAATTTGTGAATGGTTGCATCCAAGTTTCTTTGAATCTTCCAAACTTTTGAACTCATTCAAACTCCACCAAATTAAGCAACTCAAGAACAAGTCTTGGTGATCAAAAGGTGGTTTGATCACTCAAGAATGGCAATCAAGTTTTCCCAAAAATTCAACTCTTGAACCCTAGGAAAAAATGAAGATCTCCAAGAACTTCAAGAACAAGAATCAACCTTTAACTCTTAAAGATCAATTCCATGCTCATCATAATTTGTTTGGGTATTTATGGTGAGTATTTTGGCTTGATTTTTGATGAACAAAACAAAGAAAACCACAGCCCTCTTTCCTTGCAAACTCTCGGCAGTGAGGAGAGAAAAAAGATGAAGTGTGTTTGTTTTTCTTGTTTTTTATTTTTATTTTTATTCTCTCTCTCGGCAGAAGCTTAAAAAAACAAAAAGAGGGAGTTGTTCTATTTTTCTTTTAATTCGGCAGAAGCATAAAACAAAAAAGGGAAGGCTTTTTGCTTTTTAAAAAATTTGTTTTTATTAAAATTAATTAAACAAAACAAACCCAAGCGAATTAAATATAAACCATGGTTTAAAAGCATCTTACTCCACACCACATGTTTCAAAAAGCTAACTTACCAAATTAAATAATAAAATATCTCACCAACTTTGGAACTTAGTCACAATTAAAAAATTTAGTTACATTAACCAAAATTATTCAATTGCTTTAACTTAGTTACCTTTAATTAACATTAATTTAACAATTAAATTAATTTACTAATTAATTACTAATTTAATGTAAATCAAATTTACATTTATTATACAATAAACTTATATCAACACTTGATATAAGATTAATTAATTTAATTCATTTCATGAATTAACAAATTAAACAATTTAATCCTAATAACCCAAAAATACTTTGTCAATATTTGACGAGAGGTTGCCCCAATGCTCAACGAGTAAACTCAATATAATGGAACTCTCTGGGTTCATGTTCGGTTGTTACGTATATATATACATATATATCTCATATACTTGTATACATATTTCATGAAGGCCTGTCCACCTACAAATCATGACTAAACAACACGACACGTCGAACCACACAAGTCGAGGTTAAAACGTTAATGTATAATCCCTTCGTCATTTCCGTTTCCAATTGAGTAAGGTTATAGTTATATTGTCAAAACCATATTTACTCAATATAAACTAACCTTTCAAAACTATATTCCATTAATAAATAATATATGCGAAACTCTTTTCAATATTATATATAATGTCAAAGAAACAATTTCTTCGACGAACTCTCGGCCGAAAGATTTTCGGAATATACTCAGAAAAATATCTGGAAACATAATCCAACCATATGGACTGACAAATCCTCATATTAACACACACCGATCTTCATGAGCATCAGTCTATACCTAACAGACATCCAGCGGTCAGACTATGAAAGGTCTCTAACATGCATGGTATCAAGCATAGAGGATCACTCACAAGACCACCGTGGTGTCTCAAGTCAAATGACCACAATAACTACTCAACTCGAAAAGATAACTATTGACAGTTTTATGGAATATCTATTAGTATCTTTTATGAGTTAATTCAATTTTCAATCAACTAATGAATATCTGCATTTCTAAACGAACTTCCGCTAAGCTCACAGTCTGTTGAGACAAACCTTATGCCCATTACATATATAGACAATGCCCTAGTCTTACCAATATAATGACCGACCCATGTCAGTATATCTAGACCAGGAATAATTTATATTCGAGAGATTGCGTGATATTTCTCAACACCATTTGCAACTCTTGCAACTATATCACCATATGTTTTAACTCTCGGGTCTTTACTAAATTCATATAAGGTTCCGAGTGAAACTCGAAATCTCTAACTCTTAGAGTAATCTAACTCTTAGATTTACAATATATAAATAAAAGTAAGAGTTCTACCATATATTTAAATAAATAACCATGATAAAATAAATATTATATTGCATAAATATCAAATATTCATACAAAAGGTGAATGATGCTCGATCACCATTTCCAACACTTCTATCTTATATGGTTTTTCCGAAGTTTGTTATATGTCCTTATTTATCTTTTCAGTTATTTAATTTAATCAACACTCTTTCTCAACCAATAGTTTAGTTTAAGTTAAATAGGTTAGTCTTAGTGTTAATAAGACAAATATTAAGTCCTTGTGGGTACAATATCCTACTTTTTGTCACTGTATTACTTTAGAGATACGTGCGCTTCCATGCTAGATTTTTAAAATCACGATCATAGTCTCTGTTATATTCGATATAAAATTTTATATTCGATATAAAACTAAGACACTTGTGAGATACTCTCACTAGTCTTATATTTGATATGATATAATAAAAAACATAATTTGACTATCTGTATGATAGTTAGTATAACAATTTTATAGTTAGTGTGTCTTTAATATATAGTATTCATTTTTCATAGAGGATGATTCCCTAGTCGAAGGAGAAATTAAATAAAATGTCTAATTAGTTTCATGTAACATAGGATAATGACATAATGAATATTGTATTATGTACGCTTATAGAATTGAATTTAGTTGTAATTGTTACGAGCTATTGTGATATGTTATAGACCATATGATGACCTTAAAACATGTTCTATAATATATTTGAGATATTGAGAATGAGATTCTAATTCATGGAGATTACAATATGCATCATTAGAGTAATTGAGATAAGATTTGAGTCTAATTATGACAGTAGATGGTTTATGTCATATAGAGTCAGAAAAGATACATTGGGAGTGTCGCAGTTGATTCCACTATATTAAGTAGAATTAGTTGCAACTTATAAAGTATTGACTTATAAAGTTTTAAAGTGACTTTACAGATTAGAAATTTTGATATTAATATTGTGTTTGCGGCTGTCTATAAAGTATTGTGGATTAGATCCTTAAATACTTAGACAACTTAGTAGCTGAAGCACAATATTATTATTGCATTTGAGGACTGTCGATGTAGAACTTAGGTTCTATATAGAATGAGTGATGCTAACTAAGGGAGACATTTGGCTTTGTTTAACAAACTCAAAGTTATGTTGCGGATTTACTCTCTAATGCCTACATTTTAAATGCTAGGTGAGCTTTTGAGAGCCATGAGTATATGATAGACATAGAGATGTGTATACAATACCATGGTTTGGCACTAGAGAAAGTGGGAGAAATTATTGGGTTGATGCTCTGAGAGTCAATTCGTATCATAGTTATGACCGATTCATGAATATGAACAATCAATTTTTCCATAATATTATCTTTTAATTGTAGCGCCTCTTATCCTTTATATACATATTTGATATAATTTAGATTAGATTGAAACTAAATAAGTTTTAGTGATGTATATATAAGATAAAAATATGAGAATATATATAGTAGTGTAAAACTACAAGAAGTTTATAATTGATACTGAGAGGTGTCACTACTAGAGGTATATTCTTAAATAAAGTTCTTGGTCAAGGTTTGCTGACACACGTCGGTTAAAAAAGTCCATTGAGACAAGTATATGTCATATCGAGACTTGGTCTCGTGGTTTATTCCAATGAAACGCGAGTCTTGAGAGAATTGTATAGGCATTTAAGTATTTATTTGATAAATACTGAATGGCTCACCAGAAGAATTCTTAATAGACGACATACCAACGCAAATAGGAATCTTCTCGAGTCGAGTTACATATCAAGTCATTTCACTTGAGATACCACTGTGGATGTATGAGTGATCCTCTATACTTTGACAATAGGCATGTCACCGGTATTTCTAGACGAGACCTCCGCATGTTAGTAGGGTGTGGTCTGATGCTCATGATATCTTATAATGTATTTAGAGAGGATCTGTCAATTTTGTATACGGGATTTAGGTATCCACTTCGTGATATTATAAATCATTGGCCAAGGTATACTGCGAAAATTAATTCTGAGTATTTATCTCGAAAATCACTAATATTTCGCGACACACATATTTGAATTCTACATAACGGAGATTTGATGTTTTTATCTGTGTCTGTAACACAGTTCGGATAGCCATGACATAATGACTATATGATATGCGTCGAATTGTATGGTTTAGCACGATAATCTATAATCATCATAATTTTTTAGTGGGCAAATTATGGACATATAATATTTTTCATGACAGAAATATTTGAACCTAGAGAGTCTCACTAATAAAGTATACTTGTATAACACCATGACATGACATTTTCGTATCTAATTTATATTTATATTTACATGTCAATTGAATAATTATTATTAATTAATGAATAATTATTTAATTAATTAAAGGTTAATTAATTTAATAATTATTTATGAAAGAATAATATTGGAATATTCATTTCTTAGTTAATTAATTTATTAATTAATTAATAAAAACTTATTAGATAAACTTTTGGCTTGGCTAAATGTTAGCCAAACTTGTAAAAATTATTGGCGTAATTTTGGCCAAATGTTTAATAATGGTCAAATGACCAAAATGTCACTCCTTGTATAAAATAAGCAATTTTCGACCATAGCCTTATTCTTTAGGGTTTGGAAATTTTTCTATGCTTTGAAAGGTTCAAATGAGAGCTTATAATTGGGACTTTTGATTTATTTTGATCATGCATCAAATTGGAAACATGGATACGTTATTTAGGAGCTATAACAAAGGTTTGCAAGGAAATTAATGTGATTTATTTTATTCTTTGTCTTGTAAATTATTTACTTATAGATCATAATTAGATATACTAGATATGTGCTTGTTTGATGAGATTAGGTTGATATAAATCAAATTAGCAAGCCAATATTTACAAGTGTAAAGTTAATTAGGTTAATTAGTGTAATTAGGCCTAATTGGGGTATTGGATATTAAGTTTCCATTCTGGAGTTACTTGAGCCACTTCTTGGTGACTTAGAATTGTTCTTGAGTTACTTTATAGGGTGGATTCTCTATTAGTGATAATGGATTTGAATTTGCATGAATTTTGAATTAATTAGGGTATTAATGTGATTAATTATGTAATTAATTCAAATGTATTGAATTGGTGAAATTGTTGTATCGTGGATGAAATTGGATGTGTGAACATGTGTAAGAAAAATTCTTGAAATTTTCGGATTTGTTCAGAAAGTATTTTTGGAATTTTCCCGAAAAATCGTATTAAGGGCAAAATCATAATGTAGTGAATTACAGGTTTTTGGCCTTTGCCAGAGACTCAAGTATTATAGCAGTGTGTATAGTATGTAGGAAAATTCTTGGAATTTTTGGACTCGTTCCGGTGTTTTGAGAACTTTCCGTACTAGGGGCAAAATGGTAATTTATGGAAATTACCAGAATTCAGCCACTACTACATTACACGTGTCACTGTAGTAGTGAGCTAATCCGATATTGCATGTGATCTGATTGTCCGATTATCTCGGTCAGTCAGTTCGATGATACGATAAGCAGTTAATATATAACGACGAAAATTTTTTCCATAAATTTTATCCCAAGTCTCTATTCGTAATCACACTTTAATAATTGATTTTTAGAATATTTTTTTATCCAAATAAATCCTATTTATATATACTAGATCCATGCTTGTTTGATGCGATTATGATGATATAAACCAAATTAGGAAGCCTAGATTTGCATGTGTAAAACTAATTAGGTAAATTAGTGTAATTAGACCTAATTAGGGTGTTGGACACCAAATTATCATTCTAGAGTTATTTGAGCCACTCGTTGGTGACCTAAATTTTTTCTTGAGTTGGTTTATAGTGGTGGATTCTCTATTGGTGATAATGGATATGAATTTGCATGAATTTTGAATTAATTAGGGTATTATGTGTGCAATACCTCAATTTCATCCATTATCACCAATAGAGAATCCACAATACCTGAATTAATTCAAAAGTATTGATTTGGTGAAATTGAGGTATTGGGAATTTTATTGGATGTTAACAATGCGTAAGACAAATTCTTGAAATTTTCAGAATTTTTCCATAAATATTTTGGGAATTTTCCTGAAAAATCGCATTAGGGAAAAAAAATTCATAATTTAGTGAAATTATTGGGTTTTGGCCATTGTTACAAACTTGAAGTACTGTAGTTGTGTGTAGGAAAAATCTTAGAATTTTCAGAATTTTGGGAATCGTTCCGGTAGTATTTTGGGAATTTTCCTTAGTACGGGCAAAATGGTAATTTGTAGAAACTACCATAATTCAGCCACTACTACAGTACAAGTGTCGTTATAAAACTGAGCTGATCGGATATTGAGCATGATCTCATTGTCCAGTTACCCCGGACAGTCGGTTCGGTGATCCGGTAAGCGGTTAATGTGTATCGCAAAATTTTTTGCCAGATATTTTGTTCAAGTCTCTATGCGTAATCACACGTTAATATTTGATATTAATGTGTGATAAGGGTGAAATATGGATAAATTAGAGGTATTTCCTACTAATTAATTTATCCAGATTAAAAATATTTTAGAAGTCAATTTCGTCCGTCGATGCACTTCCGTAGTTTTACCGTAATATTTATCCAATAATTTCCCCATCATTTTTATCAAATGAAACGAATCTAAATATGTATAATTTATACACTTAGGATAGCAAAATTCCCCATAAGATATGGTTCGGTATATTAGGGGTGGGTAATGGCATAATTTTTATGGGTGGCAAAACGAATCAACGAATCGAATTTGTAGCGAATCTTAAATGAATCGAATCAAAATATGATGGATTCGTATTCGATTAGTTTATTAAATGAATCCTAATATCAGGATTCATATATTCGTTTAGTCATGATATTATTTAATAAAATAATTTACCACACTTGATTTACATTAATTCTTCAAAAATATATACATATGAAATATGTAATTAAAATATTTACTAAAAATATCTCACCAAATATCGAAAATATGAATGTTTCTATGATAATTAGCTATAATTTCTCAAATCTTAATTGAAAATTAATAAGAACTAGTAAATAAAAATAATAAAACGAATCATAAACGAATAAACGAATCAATGAGCTTAAATTCATATTTGATTCGTTTAATAAACGAATCAAATCTAATTGACCTATTTATTAAAGGAATCCATTTTTTCAAACCCGTATTCGCTTTAAAGCGAATCGAATCGAACGAATAAACGAATCCTGACCCAAATTGCCACCCATAATAATTTTCTATACCCATTAGTTGGACGAGCGGGATATAGGTATTGACAAGGTAAAATTCTCGTGTGAACGGAGACTCGCACATGCTCGGGAATTAGGGTCTAGCATAAGTAAAATTTTCGTTCCTATTGATTAAACGAGACGAGTAAGGGTATTAGCAGCCCATACGATACTCGACCTGTTGTCATCCATATGTACCATTAGTATGATTTTAAGTTTTTCATAAATTTTTATATAGTGTGTCTTAATAATTCTGATGATTTTAAGTTTTTCATTCCGGTGTTTTGAAAATTTTCCACACTAGGGGCAAAATAATAATTTATGAAAATTACCAGAATTCAGCCACTACTATAGTACACGTGTCACTGTATTTGTGAGCTAATCAGATATTGCGTGTGATCTGATTGTTCAGTTATCTCGGTCAGTCGGTTCGGCGATCCGGTAAGTGGTTAATATGTAACGATGAATTTTTTTCCAAAAATTTTGTTCCAAGTCTCTATGCGTAATCACACTTTAATATTTGATTTTTAGAAGTTTTTTAATCCGGATAAATCCTATTTAAATATACTAGATCCATGCTTGTTTGATGCGATTAGGAAGCCTATATTTGCATGTATAATTAGGAAGCCTATATTTGCATGTGTAAAACTAATTACGCTAATCAGTGTAATTACACCTAATTTAGGTGTTGGATACCGAATTATCATTCTAGAATTATTTGAGCCACTCGTTGGTGACCTAAAATTTTTCTTGAATTGTTTTATGGTGGTGGATTCTCTATTGGTGATAATGGATTTTAATTTGCATGAATTTTGAATTAATTAGGGTATTAATTTGATTTATTATGCAATAATTCAGTTTCATACGTTATCACCAATAGAGAATCCACAATACCTCAATTAATTCAAAATTATTGATTTGGTGAAATTGAGGTATTGTAAATTTTATTGGATGTTAAAAATGCGTAAGAAAAATTCTTGAAATTTTCGGATTTGTTCCGAAAGTATTTTGAGAATTTTCCTGAAAAATCGCATTAGGGGTAAAATTATAATTTAGTGAAATTATAAGGTTTTAGCTATTTCTACAGACTCGAAGTATTTAGCAGTGTGTAGGAAAAATCTCGAAATTTTCAGAATTTTGGGAATCGTTCCGGTAGTGTTTTGGGAGTTTTCCTTACTACGGGCAAAATGATAATTTGTGAAATCTACCATAATTCAGCCACTACTATAGTACACATGTCACTGTTGTAGTGAGCTCATCTGATATTGAGCATGATTCGGTTGTCCGGTTACCTCGGACAGTTGGTTTGGTGATCCGGTAAGCTGTTAATGTTTACCGCGAAAATTTTTCCAGATATTTTGCTCAAGTCTCTATGCGTGATCACACTTTAATATTTTATATTAATGTGTGATATGAGTGAAATATGGATAAATTAGAGGTATTTGATACCGATTAATTTATCCGGATTAAAAATATTTTAAAAGTCAATTTCGCCCACCGATGCACTTCCATAGTTTTTGTCCTAACAGTTATCCAATAATTTCCTTATCTTTTTTTATTAAAAGAAACAAATCTAAATATGTACAATATGTACACTTAGGATAGCAAAACTCCCCGTAAGATGGGGCTCGGTATTTTAGAGGTGGGTAATTGTATAATTTTCTATACTCATTAATTGAACGAGCGAGATATGGGTATTGACAAGGTAAAATCCTCGTATGAACGAAGACTCGCACGGTCTCGGGAATTAAGGTTTAGCATGGGTACAATTCTCGTACCTATTGATTGAACGGGGCGGATAAGGGTATTAGCATCCCAAACTATTCCCGACCTGTTGTCATCCATATATATGCAACACCCCGCCAGAGGCAGGATGCTACCGGCATGAGACAGGATTGACCCACCTCCATAAGTCTCTGAATTTACCAAAAATACGACATGATGTATCCTAAAACTAGACAACATGGATCACAGTCCAGCATCAAAGGGAATCTAAGAAGACATCAAATAAATAAAAGGACCTCAGGTACGCAGAAATCTCATCAAAATCATATCCTAAGGGATCCGCCCACATCATGTATCAACACTCAAGGGCTCTGTGCCCACCACATCATAAACAATCAAAACATATACTTAATATATATACAAACAGCGTGTTCAGCACGAAAAATAGAGCAATAATCAAATATCCTAAACTTCTTAAACTTATAAACTTCTCCCAGACACTTGCGAGGGTGATTGCCTCTTGGGTGATCCGCATCTCGAACATAACTTCCAAAGCTGAAATGGTTGACCCATCTGGTAGCCAACCTGCAAAACTAACAAACTGATTTGGTGTGAGTTATAAAAACTCAGTAAGTAACAATGCTAGTATTATAACAAACAAGTCAAATATAAACTTCAAACAAACAAATCAAACATATCAGCAGTTTATCAGAATTACTAAATTGTTACAAGTTTATATTTTATTAACTTGTTATTATCCTTATACTTAACCCATGTCAAACTTTCATATTTACATATTTACATATGCGCTAATCTAATAGCTAACATCCAAAGTATACAAAGCAAAGCGTGAATATTATAGAGTACATCGTTTAATATCAAATACATTTCAATCACATTAATCATGAAGTCATACATATATTCTTTTATCACAATTATCATCTTTGAAATATCATCAAATCGGCAACTCAAATAAATTGTCTTCAATACCAATAAAAACTTACTTTAACTCTTGACAAACTTTCTTCAATATCAAAAACCTTATGAAAACTTAACATTAGTATCTCTTTCACAATATTCGTATATACAATACAAACTTAACACATACATTTTATAGCATCTTATGGTCACACCGGTTTACATGTCATTCTTTCCTTCCATGTACACATGCACCATCCATACATATCACATGATCTGTCACACATACACATATACTCAAGCATACACAACAACAACAATTCAGGCATCCAGGAACACATCCAGGCATCCAGGAACACATAATTAAGACATCACATACATATGAGCTGGCTCACACATACAATGCTCGTACTGTTAGGGTTGGTGCTCAGAGTGCCAATCCGGATCGTATTTATGTCCGATTCATAAATACGAGCAATTCTATTTTCCATAATATTACTAATTTAATGGTACCACCCTTGTCTTTTATACACTTATTCGATCTAATTACGATTAGATATCTGATTATGATTAGATCGAAACTAAATATGGTTTAGTGATATGAGTATATTGAACAAAGAGCATATGATTTACAATATAGTGCGCAGTTACAACGTAGTTTGTAATTGACATTGGGAAGTGCACTATAAGATGTATATCCTTAAATAAAGTTCCTGGTCGAGGTTTACTAACACAGGTCGGTTAGTAAAATCCGCTGAGACCAGTACATGTCGTATATCTGACTTGGTCTGATGGTTTATCCCAGTGAACCATGAGTCTCGGGAGACTCGTATAGATATGTAGGTGTTTATTTGATAAGACACTGAACAACTCACTGAAGATTTCCTAATAGATGGTACACCAAAGTCAATAGGAATCTTCTCGAGTTGAGCGAGCATTGTGGTTTTTTGACTTGAGATACCACAATGGGATATATGAGTTATCCTCTACACTTTGATGGCAGTCACGTCAATGATCTATTCATGATCAGACCTCCACCTGTTCGTTGGGTGTGGACTGATGCTCATGATTTCCAATGCGTATCAAGACAAGATCCGTCAGTCCTATGTACATGGAATAAACATCCGCACGTGTTTATGATCTAGTAAATCCATGGCCGTGGTATAACTTCAAAAATCAATTCCGAGTGTTATTTAGAGATCGTAAATTGAAAGTCGAATGTATTATACCGAATGGATTTGATGTTCTCATCTATATCCCAAGTATAATATGGATAGCCTATGACATATGGATTATACGTATGCAATGACCTCAACTTGTATAGTTTAGTGAGATTATCTGTGGTCGTCATAATCCATGAGTGGTGAATTATGGACACGAAATTGGATTTCATGACGGATAAACCAAAACTTAGAGAGTCCCACAATATGAAGTGTACTCGTTGAGCACTTGGGCAACTCGATATGAATAATACGGATTATTCATAATACTTCACCGGATTAAATGAGTTAATTAGGATTGTTTAATCGGTTAAACGATAACATATGCATTAGAGAATTTTGGGCCAATCGTAATTATTGTGTATTTGTATTTGATATATAATACGATTAGATATACATTAATTATTCGTCAAATGAGATTTTGACACATGCCATTAAATATATGTATTTGTTATTTAATGTAAATAAAATAAATATATATATAATAATAATTAATTGATAAATTTTTCATAATTGTTATGAAAAATATTTAATTATTATTGGTTACACTTGACATTAAATTTTAGGTTAAAATGTTAAATTTGGATTTTGACTTTATATTTAATTTATTAAAAAAATTTCATTTGTGGTAAGTGTTATCACACATGTTAAATATTTAATGGTAACATGTGGAATGTATTATTAATATGATTTTGAATCAACTTAATTAAAGCACAAATTGACCATTTAGCCCCTAAAAAGTCGGTCAACAAGGATTTAAAAAAGAAAATTTGTTTTCTTCATCTTCTTACCCTCTCCCTTGGCCGAAACCTAGACAAAACAAAAGCTCTCAAATGGTGTTTGAAGAAACAAGAAGAAAAAAGGAATAAAATCAAGAAAAAGCTTTAAGGATTTTAGGAATTAAAGATAATTCTCTATTCCTTTGAGCTTGAAAGCATGTTTCTAGTTTTCTTGATAATCTAAGAAGATTCTAGGGTTTCTTTTTCTTAAGAATTTGGGGCTTTTGATGTTGGTTGATGGATTTGGAAGTTTATAGCATGTGTGAAGTAGTTTTGGTTAATATTATTGTAATATTAGGCCAATTTGATCATTTGATGATGAGTTACTATTCTAGAGTGTTATGAGCACTCTTGTGGCACCTAGAATTTTTCTTGTGTTGTTCATATGTGGTGACTTTGATTTGGTGTTGTGATTAATTAGATTAATCTTGAAATTTTGGATATAAAGCATGAAAAATGGGTAATTTTCGGTTCTGGATCAGTTGTGATTAAACTGGAAAAATTTTGATGCATTTTATGTGTTATGAATTTAATGGATGTGTTTTGGGAGTTGGAACAATTGCCGGAATGTGTTTCGGAGTTGAAATAAGCGAAAACAGCGTTACCTAGTGACTTTTGAGCCAACCGGGTGACGGCTGTCCAAATAGTGAGTTTGTCACTGTTCGGGCAGCTCATGAACTGCCATGACACTATTGGGCTGACCTGGGCAGTCCCCATAAGTGTCGGGTGGTCGGTTCGGTCAAAAACATGTTTTATGTCATTTTACGGAAAAACGGTTTTGTAAAAGTTTTGTGATGTTTCAACCTTATTTATGTTGATATTTGATATTGAATAAATAGGTTTAGGTGAAATATGAATAAATTATTCATATTAGATTTTGAATAATTTATTCGGTATTTTTGAAAAAGTTTTAAAATACAATTTCGCCCGAACTGCGCTTCCGCCGCGCCCATCACCCAAAAACCCCAACAAAAATGGTATAAGACCGGTCTGATGCTTCATCTATTACATTATTCATGCTTGATATTTGATATTTAATCCAATTTTAATGTTCACACATGCATGTAATCTAGATATGTTTCTTTATATTTCGGTTCTGCCTTAACGGAAAAATAACGGAAATTTAATAGTTAAATTGTGTTATGTTTTCTAAGGTAGAATTGAAATGTTTAGAAAATAATTTAGATTAAAATTTTGTATTTGATGTAGAGTATAGCTTCCTGAGGAAAATCCCCGCTTAAAATAAGGCTGTAAAGTGACGTGTATTGGATACATGTTTCTTGGTCTGTCTTATCAGTACGATTGATGGGTATCTTTATATAACTGCATCCGAGATCGTGCCAAAGCTGTGAGGGTATAGGTTATGGGATTTTATCCATGCTGGTTGTATATTGATACTGGACAAATTCAAGTGAAAGTGGAAATCCTGAACATGCCAAAGCTGTCAGGACTACATCGATAGCTTGAGTTTGTCATTGATAAGTGAAGCCTTGATACGCCTTCTTGTGAACGTGCCAAAGCTGTCATAACGAGAAACGGTCAGGACCAAAATCAGGAGTCACTGGTGAATGATTGACAATGAGTTGTCAACCTAATGAATATACGTAGGCAAGATCAAGCAAAAGCTGTGAGTCGAAATATATTCATGGGATCCTACTCTCATTATGGAATTCGATTTAATTATTGAATTCCCATTCTCCGCTGGGGATTACGGTATTACGAAAAGTATTAGGAAACACTGTTGGGTTAAAAATCCATAACTTAAGCAGTGTGTAATTTTATGGAAAATACTGCTTTCGTTTTCCTTTTATTCTATATTGTTTATAGATTTATACTTCTAATCCATTGCATATCATATTACTTGAATAGGTTTTCTGACTTTACTTTTGGTTGCGTAATTCTAGAATAGGTTCTAGAAAGACAGTAGACTTAGATATTGTTAGATTAGTTGAAACCATCGGGAACTGTTGTTCCGATTTCCTAATAAATCAAGATGGTTTGTGACTTAGTTACTAAGTCACGATTAGGTAATCTAAATAGATATCTTTTAAGGATATAATAGTCTAGAGAGATTTGTTTCTTATGTAGTAAGAATTGACTTGAATTGTTCATGTCTCGAGATTCTTGATTGGCATTAAGAAAACCCCTTTAGTATTTGTTTATCTTATAATGACGTTTCTTTGCTTTTAGTGACATTTAGAAGTCACGTGTCTGACACAGTTGTTAGTATTCTACACATGCCACAAGATCACTAAGATGATTTGTGTGTGAATTATTCAAGATAAGTTGCGAAAATACTTACAATGAACGGTTGAGAAATTTCAAAAACCTCTTTGGATGTAGAAGCTCCAAGCTTTGTATTGAGTTCTAAACCCTTGGATGAGTTTCCCTATCACCTTGATCCAACTCTACAAGTGCTAGCTTGAAAAAATTTTGAAAGCAAAATTTTCCCTTGGAGAAGAGAAGGTTCGGCCAACACATGAGAAGAGAGAAGAAATTTTTGTGTTATGTTGACTTGTGTTGGTTTTCCAAAAACCAAGTAGTTGTGTAAAAATGTTTTCCAAAAAACAAAACAAGGTTGGTGAAAAGAAAATGGTTTCATTAACTTTGCCAACCACTCACATCACACTTTTGATAAGTTGATATAAGTGAAGTGGGTCCCATCACTTTAAATTCAAAATTCAAGTTGGCATCTCCAACACACAACTTAGTTTTGGGCCCGGGTTCGTTTAATCCGACTAAACGAATTTTTCATCGCTAAATAATTAAATCCAATTTATTAAATAATTATGCCTTGCAAAATTATTACGAAAGTCGCTTACGAATTAATTCCAAATTAATTCGTTCGCTTGAATTACAATCCATTTTAATTTCGTATTGAAATCCAATTTCAATTAATATATCCGATATATTATTTTAGCCCAAATAAATAAATTAAATAGAAAAATCCAATTTAACTATTAAATTTATTTTACCGATTAATTCTAAATTAATCGCGTTCTCTCTTATGTATGAATTTAATCCCAGATTAATTCTTGCCGCAATTAATCCCAGATTAATTTTCTCTTTCATAATTAATCCCAGATTAATTCTATTCAAGTCAAATTTCATTGGTGAATCTTTGGGAAGCGACCCAAGAGACTCTTGGATATGTTGGCAGTAAATCCAGTTGTCGGACTATCCGACACGTGCGTACCACATACCACATTCTCACCGATTTACAAAACAGGGTTGGCTTCTAGCAAAGCACTGTGCCTACCCAATTCTCCAGAAATATCCGCGGAGGAATATTATATGTATCAGGCGTAGTAGTAATACTATGTAATGCGTAATACGATCCAGTATCAGATGTCACATATTAAACCATATGGACTTTTATCATTTATATATCCAAGTAATCCAATTATAAAATGATAAAATAGCAATTTCCTTTGTCACATAGTTAATTTGTACAAAAACACAATGTTTATTACAAATAGTGATGCTATGGGTCATAATTGTCCAACAATCTCCCACTTGGCTCATAGCCAATCACTCAAGTATTTAACACCTGAACTATGTACATGTCGCTCAAACTTTTGCTGAGATATAGTTTTCGTCAGCGGATCTGCAATGTTATCATCTGATTTGATCTTCTCGATCTTCACATCGCCACGATGTATGATCTCACGAATCAGATGAAACCATCGAAGTACATGCTTGGATCGTTGATGAGATTTTGGTTCCTTAGCCTGTGCTATAGCCCAGTTATTGTCACGATACAAAGGTACGGGCTTAGCTCCTAACGGAACTACTCCTAATCCAATTAGGAATTTACAGATCCAAAATGCTTCTTTTGCTGCCTCAGTTGCAACAATGTATTCCGCTTCTGTTGTTGAATCGGCAACAGTCTTGATGAGAACATGCTTGGAACGGAGCCAGACAAACCCACACAAGATTGAAATCTTTCCCAAGAAATACCAAGGCATTTCAGATAAAAACTCTAAACCCATAAAGAACAAGCAACAAAAACCTAGAGTGTTAATAGGGGCGCCACAAAGGGTTAACAGTCTTTTGATAAGCCAAAACCAGTGAGAACAAATTGAGGATCTCAATGCTCACGAATTGATAAAATATTTTATTGAAAAGATAGTTGTAAAACATAACCAAAGAGTTAGCCTTTTATAAGGAGGCTGCAACCAAAACCCTAACCCACAAGGATAAAACGAAACTACCCACACACCAACAAGCGTGTATCCTAAAACTAAGTTAAGCTATCCCCACGTGCAAACCCTTGCACGCTTAACCTAATTCCCAAACATAAAATAATAATCTAAATAAAATAGTCAAACATAAATAACGAGCCGAAATAAAACAAAAATCAAGCTCTAAACAAAAGAATAACAAATTCCAAATAACTATAATAGAATAGGCCTAAGTAACCCGTTGCTCCGCGGCCTGAATAAGATTCACCATCTTGGGTTCGTCCAGCGTCAAACCCATACTCAATGAAGTAGAAGTACGGGAATAGTCAGATACCATCTTTTGTATGAATCCATGCATAGCTTCAAGGATCTTCTTAGCTCGAGACCTTGTGATTAGACCTTTTGGAACTTGTACTGTGGCGGTCCATCCATCATGGGCTGCATTCTGGGCCTCATCATTCCCCTTTTCCTCGAAAGGATTCGACCTTGAATCTGCATAAAACAAAGAAAGATCAGAAACATTATACTCACCTGGCAAATCCACTTTGTAGGCATTGTCATTGATTTTCTCAAGAATCTGAAACGGGCCATCGCCTCTGGGTTGGAGTTTGGATTGTCCTTGCTTTGGGAAGCACTCTTTTCGAATATGTACCCAAACCAATCACCGGGTTCGAAAGAGACACGACGTCTACCCTTATTGGCATGCGAGGCATATTTTTCCTTATTCTTCTCAATGTGTTTTCTTACTTTCTCATGTATGGACTTGACAAAGTCAGCCTTGTGCTTACCATCCAGGCTCACCCTCTCATCAACGGACAAAGGCCTTTAAATCCAGAGGTGTTAGTGGGTTAAATCCATACACAATTTCAAAAGGAGAATAAGAAGTAGTGGAATGAATAATACGATTATAAGCAAACTCAATGAAAGGTAAACATTCTTCCCATGTCTTCAAATTCTTAGAAATGACAATACGTAATAGTTGGGACAGGGTTCTGTTAACGACTTCAGTTTGACCGTCAGTCTGTGGGTGACAAGTGGTGGAAAATAACAGTTAAGTTCCCAACCTACCCCATAAAATTTTCCAAAAATGACTTAAAAACTTCGCATCCCTGTTCGATACTATACTCCGAGGTATTCCATGTAAGCGAACAACCTCACTAAAAAATAAGTCAGCAATGTGTGTGGCATCATCTGATTTGTGACATGCAATAAAGTGTGCCATCTTGCTAAAATGGTCAACGACAACAAAAATAGAGTCTCGGCCCTTCCTAGATCTAGGTAATCCTAGCACAAAATCCATGGAAATATCTACCCACGGTGCCTGAGGAACAAGTAAAGGTGTATAAAGCCCATGTGGTTGAACTTTAGATTTTGCTTTCCTACAAGTAATGCAACCAGTACAAATACATATGACATGTTTCTTCATTTTAGGCCAATAAAAATGTTCATGCAAGATATCTAATGTTTTCGTAACACCAAAATGACCCATAAGACCCCCACTATGTGCTTCACGGACCAATAATTCACGCATAGAACAACTAGGCACACATAATTTATTCTCTTTAAATAAAAAATCCTCTTGTCTGTAAAATTTACGATAAGCCCCTTTGTCACATGCAATCTAGATCTCAGAGATGTCGTGATCACTTGTATACAAATCTTTGATAAAGTCAAAACCAAGAAACTTAGAACTCAAGGATGTAAGTAAAACATACCTGCGTGAAAGTGCATCAGCAACCACATTCTCCTTACCTTGCTTATATCGAATGACAGATGGGAATGACTCTACGAACTCCATCCATTTTGCATGTCATTTGTTAAGTTTTCCTTGACTCTTGATATGCTACAAAGATTCATGGTCAGTGTGATTCACAAACTCTTTTGGCTAGAGGTAATGATGCAAAGTTTCCAGCGCTCTGACTGTTAGGGATATGCCCTATACCCAACTTGTGGATGGGCTATATGTACATGTATTTGTAATATATGCATTAATTAATAAAATGGAAATCTTTATTATACGTGTCTTACATAACTTATATGAATCATCAACACTGTAATAAAGCCCTTGGAGTAATAAGACGATGGCTTCCACGCATTATGAGAATCATTACTCTTAAATGTTCCTCGTCATAGTTTTGTGAATAATTTGTGCGTTCATAAAGCGGAGAGACTAGCATGATGATATGATCCGCCCTTAAGTGGGGTAGCCGATCTTATAGGCTACTAGCAGAGATCCGTCCGCTTGGTGTATCACATGGATGCATGAGTTGCTCGTGTCCATCGAACTAACCGCTGAAAATTTTCATATGGAGTGTTTATCCCATGTGTCTATGAGAACTTTTCTTGTATTGATTATATGACTAGTCCTTAGACTTGAGGTATTTACAATCTTATGTGTGGATAAAATAATTTTGACATTCTCAGACCCCGGTTTAAAAGATCCGGTCATAAGGGTATGATTGGGTCATTTGTTCAAACACATGAAGTTTGTGAAGATACAACTGAGAATCGCCACTCTCTCGGATAATATTTTCTTATAAGAGTAGTATTCCAGTTCGCTGGTTGATATGTGTGATAAGTGCTTGAGACTGTGGCCACAGCGGAAGAATCATGTGAGATTCTTGGGTTAGCACGATTCATGAAACTATTAACATCATACCTTTGACCATATAGATAGACACTTTCCGTACCCTAGGTCAATAGGTGGGGATACAGTGAGGCGATGAACCGTAGCATATGTAAATCGAATACATAATGAGTATATATATCTTTCCTTCTCATTTTGGGGCCTTGGCATATTGCTAGATGTCAACCTTGGTCATTGAAATCGAATGACCATCTGATTGGAGGATAATTTATGTTCGATTAAATTATTGCGATTCATTTCATGTCCAACTTGAAGGGAACCCAAAAGGTCACACACAACAAAGTCGAAATCAATGGTTAACAGTGCACAGTATAAATATAACAGCATATATAATTGCTGTAGGAATTGTTCATAAATGGTTCAATGTGTTTAATTATTGAACAAATCATTTATGAGATTCCTTAGTGGCTTAGGTATTGGTGAATGACGATATGGGCACTTTGGGAATTGGAATAAAAAAATACTATTCATGTGAATAGTAACATGAATAGTAATGTGAATAGTAACTTTTTTTGTTATTTGTTTTGAATTCCAATTCGGCTCAAACTCTTATTAGGGTTTTATAATCTTATTAAACCACTAAATTAAGGTCCAATGGCTAAGATTAAATTAGCTTTTATCCCACATCAGATTCTTAATTAATTTTGTTGTCTTTGGAGCACTATATAAACCCAAAGAATTCTTCACAAATTTTTACACCAAACCTTTAATATCTTGGGTTTATATAAGTGAGCAACTCTAAAGTTTACGAGTAAGCCACTGATTTTGAGGATCCTTAAGTCTAATTGACTAGAGGAACCTCGAGTTAAAAGTTTTGAGCTATTTGCCTAGGCTAGCACCAATGGCAAAATACCAGTGCACTCAAGGCGTAGTCTTGCCGTTGAGTTTTGGCTTTGGTGTGTGCATCTTTGGAGGCCACACACTTGGGTGGCTCTTTGGAATTTGGAAGAGCTTGCTGAGTTCGAGAAAAGCTTGTAGATTGGAGGGAGGACTGGAGGAGTCTACGGTTCAAGTAAGTATTTTTCTTTCTTTATTTTAATTAGAGTTTTTATGATAGTTAGCATGTTTAGGTTTATGTTATTTGCATGTTTATGAGTTTTATGCTTAGAATATATAGTAACATGACTAGGCTTGTAGAATAATCAAAACAAATGGGTCTTGGGTAAAGGGAAAGCGGCATCATAATTTTAATTATTTATTTTTCTGCTGCACACTCGCGGGCGCTTCCCAACAGTGGTATCAGCGCGCCGTTGTTGTTTTGATTAGTTTTCACTCGTTTGAACTCCAAATTGGGTGTTTAAAAGCTCGTTGGAAAGCTAACACTCTGAAATTAATTTTAGGCACAAGTTTTGCATGATTTGATTAAGATTTGAATTGTCAAATTGTATTTAAAGGTCACGGGTCTATAGAAAAACGTGAATAGTAAATTTATTTGAATAAAATAAAATGCAATATCATAATTAAATATTAATCAAAGTTATTTAATGCCTAAAATAATTCCAACATATTAAAACTCATATGCTTGATGATTCCATGTATGATTAGAATTGGCATGATTATTTTAGGGTGCAAGCATCTAGAGACTTTCTAAGAAATAGAGAGTGTATTGCTTATCCCTTAGCTAATTATTTATTCCGTGATGAACTTAGAGATTTATTACCTTTAAGGCTAATAAATATAAATCACTTATTTATAATAAAAGACACTATAAAAGATACAAGTGGGTTGGGAGCAATGGGTTAATAAAACTTTCCAAACTAAAGTTAATTTAACCAAAGATATAACTAGAGTTAGATAATGATTTAGTGTCTTCCTTCACTCACTACCTTTTTATAGCCAAAAGGAAAAGCTGTGAAGACATCTAGATAATCATTTACTCAAAGCTTACCTTAAAGCATATTTAAAGTGTTGGACTAATTTGAAGGATCTATAGTTTATTCCTGTCACCAAGGAAATAAAGCATAAGAGGTAATGGTATTTAAGAGAGTTCGCTCCACCCTCCCTCTGGGGAATTTTCAATGGAGGAATCCATTTGATAGTTATTCACTTAAACTTTCTAAAATCCTTAATAATAATTGAAGTCTAAAATTTGCCTCCCATTGTCAAGTATAGGCCCAAAGGGCTTAAACCGTATTGGCAGGACTAGGCTTTACCAGACTGGCCAATACCAATTTTTCCCTAAATAGTACTATTGACAATGGTTTGACTTTTCTGAGTCATAAGACGCAGCGACCCGTAGGCGCTGTCATATAACTTAGTGGCAAAGATTGGATGTCCACAAGGAATAGCATAAGCTATGGCATGTTTGATTGCCCAACCCAATGATCAAGGAATTGTGATTTATATCATAAATTGGTTGGGAACCTACCTAATTATCGTATTTTATAACGACCGGCCCTAGTCGGAGTTATGAAATGATGATAATGGGATCCTTGCCCACAAGAAATCCATCATATTGGGTTGATGCGATTTGCTTAAAATTTTAAAACACGGGCGCCATTGCTCAATCAAAGGAACCAAGGTCCCACCATAAATCCAAGCATGTACTCAGACGATTTCATCTTATCGGGGAAATTGTTGAGAGAAAAGAAGTTATTATAGAGAAAATATTCACAGAATATAATCTTGCAAATTCTCTGACTAAAGGGCTGACTCAACAAAAGCATGATAGGCACACCCGAGAGTATGGTGTCCAGATTCATATTAGTTGGCTATAATGCAAGTGGGAGACTGTTGGAGATATGCCCTATACCCAACTTGTGGATGGGCTATATGTACATGTATTTGTAATATTTTCATTAATTAATAAAATGGCAATCTTTATTATACGTGTCTTACATAACTTATATGAATCATCAACATTGTAATAAAGCCCTTGGAGTAATAAGATGATGGCTTCCATGCCTTATGAGAATCATTACTCTTAAATGTTCCTAGTCACAGTTTTATGAATAATCTGGGCGTTCAAAAAACGGTGAGACTAGCATGATGATATGATCCGCCCTTAAGTGGGGTAGCCGATCTCATAGGCTACTAGCGGAGATCCGTCCGCTTGGTGTATCACATGGATGCATGAGTTGCTCGTGTCCATCGAGCTGACCGCCGAAAGTTTTCATATGGAGTGTTTATCCCATGTGTCTGTGAGAACTTTCATGTATCGATTATATGACTAGTCCTTAGACTTGAGGTCTTTACAATCTTATGTGTGGATCAAATAACTTTGACATTCTCCTTCCTCGGTTCAAAAGATCTGGTAATAAGGGTATGATTGGGTCATTTGTTGAAACACATGAAGTTTGTAAAGATACAATAGAGAATCGCCACTCTTTCGGATAATATTTTCTTATAAGAGTAGTATTCCAGTTCACGGGTTGATATGTGTGATCAGTGCTTGAGACTGTGGCCACAGCGGACGAATCATGTGAGATTCTTGGGTTAGTACGATTTATAACACTATCAACACCATACCTTTGACCATATAGATAGACACTTTCCGTACCCTAGGTCAATAGGTGGGGATACAGTGAGGCGATGGACCGTATCATATGTAAATCGCATACATAATGAGTTATATATATATTTCCTTCTCATTTTGGGGCCTTGGCATATTGCTCGATGTCAACCTTGGTCATTGAAATCGAACGACCATCTGATCGGAGGATAATTTATGTTCGATTAAATTATCATGATTCATTTCATGTCCAACTTGAGAGGAACCCAAAAGGTCACACACAACAAAGTCAAAATCAATGGTTAACAGTGCATAATACAAATATAACAGCATATATAATTGTTGTAGGAATTGTTCATAAATGGTTCAATGTGTTTTAATTATTGAACAGATCATTTATGAGATTCCATAGTGGCTTAGGGATTGGTGAATAACGATATGGGCACTTTGGGAATTGGAATAAAAAAATACCATTCACGTGAATAGTAACATGAATAGTAAACCACTGAAATAAGATCCAATGGCTAAGATTAAATTAGCTTTTATCCCACATCGGATTCTTAATTAATTTTGTTGTCTTTGGAGCACTATATAAACCCAAAAAATTCTTCACAAATTTTTACACCAAACCTTTAATATCTTGGGTTTATATAAGTGAGCAACTCTAAAGTTTACGAGTAAGCCACTGATTTTGAGGATTCTTAAGTCTAATTGACTAGAGAACCTCGAGTTAAAAGTTTTGAGCTATTTGCCTAGGCTAGCACCAATGGTAAAATACCCGTGCACTCAAGGCGTAGTCTTGCCGTTGAGTTTTGGCTTTGGTGTGTGCATCTTTGGAGGCCACACACTTGGGTGGCTCTTTGGAACGTGGAAGAGCTTGCTGAGTTCGAGAAAAGCTTGTAGATCGGAGGGAGGACTGGAGGAGTCTACAGTTCAAGTAAGTATTTTTCTTTCTTTATTTTAATTAGAGTTCTTATGATAGTTAGCATGTTTAGGTTTATGTTATTTGCATGTTTTATGAGTTTTATGCTTAGAATATATAGTAACATGACTAGGCTTGTAGACTAATAAAAAAAAAAGGGTCTTGGGTAAAGGGAAAGCGGCATCATAATTTTAATTATTTATTTTTCTGCTGCGCACTCGTGGCTGCTTCCCAACAGTGGTATCAGCGCGCCGTTTTTGTTTTGATTAGTTCTCACTCGTTTGAACAGAAAATTGGGTGTATAAAATCTCGTTGGAAAGCTAATACAATGAAATTAATTTTAGGCACAAGTTGTGCATGATTTGGTTAAGATTTGAATTGTGAAATTGCATTTAAAGTTCACAAGTCTGCAGAAAAACGTGAATAGTAAATTTATTTAAATAAAATAAAATGCAATATCATAATTAAATATTAATCAAAGTTATTTAATGCCTAAAATAATTCCAACATATTAAAACTCATATGATTGATGATTCTATGTATGATTAGAATTGACATGATTATTTTAGGGTGCAAGCATTTAGAGACTTTCTAAGAAATAAAGAGTGTATTGCTTATCCCTTAGCTAATTAATTATTTCGTGATGAACTTAGAGATTTATTACCTTTAAGGCTAATAAATATAAATCAATTGTTTATAATAAAAGACACTATAAAAGATACAAGTGGGTTGCGACCAAGGGGTTAATAAAATGTTCCAAACTAAAGTTAATTTAACCAAAGGTATTACTAGAGTTAGATAATGATTTGGTGTCTTCCTTCACTCACTACCTTTTTATAGCCAAAAGGAAAAGATGTGAAGACATCTAGATAATCATTTACTCAAAGCTTACCTTAAAGCATATTTAAAGTGTTGGACTAATTTTGAGGATCTATTGTTTATTCCTGTCACCAAGGCAATAAGAGCATAAGAGGTAAGGGTATTTAAGAGAGTTCGCTCCACCCTCCCTCTGGGAATTTTCAATGGAGGAATCCATTTGATAGTTATTCACTTAAACTTTCTAAAATCTTTAATAATAATTTAAGTATAAAATTTGCCTCCCACTGTAAAGTATAGACCCAAAGGGCTTAAACCGCATTGGTAGGACAAGGCTTTACTAGACTGACCAATACCAATTTGTCCCTAAATCGTACTATTGACAATGGTTTGACTTTTCTGAGTCATAAGACGTAGCGACCCGTAGGCGTGGTCTTATAACTTAGTGGCAAAGATTGTATGTCCACAAGGACTAGCATAAGCTATGGCATGTTTGATTGCCCAACCCAATGATCAAGGATTTGTGATTTATATCATAAATTGGTTGGGAACCTACCTAATTGTCGTATTTTATAATGACCGGCCCTAGTCGGAGTTATGAAATGATGATAATGGGATCCTTGCCCACAAGAAATCCATCATATTTGGTTGATGGATTTGCTTAAAATTTTAAAACACGGGTGCCATTGCTTAATCAAAGGAACCAAGGTCCCACCAAAAATCCAAGCATGTACTCAGGCGATTTCATCTTATCGGGGAGATTGTTGAGAGCAAAGAAGTTATTATAGAGATAATACCCACAGAAGATAATCTTGCAGATTCTCTAACTAAAGGGCTGACTCAACAAAAACATGATAGGCACACCCGAGAGTATAGTGTCCAGATTCATACTAGTTGCCTCTAGTGCAAGTGGGAGATTGTTGGGGATATGCCCTATACCCAACTTATGGATGGGCTATATGTACATGTATTTGTAATATTTTCATTAATTAATAAAATGACAATCTTTATTATACGTGTCTTACATAACTTATATGAATCATCAACACCGTAATAAAGCCCTTGGATTAATAAGACGATGGCTTCCACGCCTTATGAGAATCCTTACTCTTAAATGTTCCTAGCCACAGTTTTGTGAATAATCTACGCGTTCACAAAGCGGTGAGACTAGCATGATGATATGATCCGTCCTTAAGTGGGGTAGCCGATCTCATAGGCTACTAGCGGAGATCTGTCCGCTTGGTGTATCACATGGATGCATGAGTTTCTCGTGTCCATCGAACTGACCGCCGAAAGTTTTCATATGGAGTGTTTATCCCATGTGTTTGTGAGAACTTTCATGTATCGATTATATAAATAGTCCTTAGACTTTAGGTCTTTACAATCTTATGTGTGGATCAAATAACTTTGACATTCTTCTTCCCCGGTTCAAAAGATCCGGTCAGAAGGTATGATTGGGTCATTTGTTGAACACATGAAGTTTGTAAAGATACAATAGAGAATCGCCACTCTTTCAGATAATATTTTCTTATAATAGTAGTATTCCAGTTCGCGGGTTGATATGTGTGATCAGTGTTTGAGACTGTGGCCACAGCGGAAGAATCATGTGAGATTCTTGGGTTAGTACCATTTATGACACTATCAACACCATACCTTTGACCATATAGATAGACACTTTCCGTACCCTAGGTCAATAGGTGGGGATACAGTGAGGCGATGGACCGTATCATAT
>SKCR01011494.1:0-51516 GCA_019454045.1 Zanthoxylum bungeanum | reverse complement strand
TATGTAATCTAGTGCATCTTCGGGACTTTTGTCCATAAATTCACCATTACACATTATTTCCACAACTTGTCTACCTTGAGGTGTTAAACCCTCATAGAAGTAGGATACCAGCCTCCATGTTTCGAACCCATGATGAGGGTAAACATTTAGCATTTCTTTAAATCTCTCCCAATATTAGTGAAGTGTTTCCCCCAACTCTTTTGTGAAAGTTGTGATTCTCCTCTTAAAGGAGTTTGTCATGTACAGAGGGATGAATTTTTTCAGAAATTATTCTTGCAAATCATCCCAAGTTCTTATGGATCATGACCTAAGGTTTTGTAGTTAAATTTTAGCTTTATCCTTAAAAGAAAAGGGAAAAAACTTGAGTCGAATTATATTCATGCTGCAATTTTGGTCATTACATATATTACATACCTCTTCAAATTCCCTTAAGTGTTGATAAGGGTCTAGACCATGGAATGTAGGTAAAATTTAGATAATATCTGGTTTGAAATTGAAACGTGTTGCATATGGGGGAAAACAATGCAAGATAGTGATCATATCCAAGTGAGATTCATATATTCTCTAAATGTCCTAGGATGATTAAGATCGTCATATTGGGACTCATGTTCTACCTGATCAACTGGATTTTCATCTTGGTTATCGGTCATTTTGACTGACGATTAAGGTGATGGAGACTTTCTATTTAATCTAACATTAGATGATCGAGATCAATGTCTCATGCAACCTAAATACAGACAATATCCTAAAATTTAAATATGCAAATGCAATACTTACAAAAAAATAAAAATAATAAACAAGTGAAAATAAAAAGTAAAAATAAATGGTAAAAGAAAATAGCACAAATGCATTTATAGAATCCTAAAATCGTCCAATAATTCTTGTTAATTTAAATTTCAATTGAAATTCTCGTTCAACCATCTCAATTTATCAAATTAGGTTCTCATAAAAAATTATGGAAGAATATATAGATGAAGATTGTTCAATAAATTCTTTGACAAAATACAATTTCCATTATTGAGTTTTTTGTCTCCTTTAACCTTGAAGAATCAAGTACTTAGTTTGTCTATACATGGGATATCTAGAATCAGAATTCATTAAAGATCAATCAAGACATCTTAGAATCCGCACAAATACAAAGAAAAAACGTGAGATGCAGAAATATATATATATATATATATATAATACATGGATGTTAAATTATTATTCTATCTACTAAATTATATTCCCCAACAAGGGCTGTAAAAATATGACACACTCACAAAGTGGTTCTTTACTCATAAGTATTAGAGTATTGAAGTAATAAAATAACCCGGTTAGTCCGGGGTCGATCCATAAGGAATATATTTAGTAAACTATGATAACAATTTGAGGAATAAAATAAAAAGAAAGGTGAATTGATTGAAGTGATGGACAATTTTAAATTAAAACGTAACTATAAAATAAAATATTTGGGTAGGAGATCCACTCTTGGTATTTCAAATATAAAAATAATTTTACTTTTTATAACATATAAATTGTTATTATTTCCCAATTAATTTATTTAATGATTAATTGAAGAAATTAAATAAACAATAATATAAATTATGGGAATCAAGTAGAATCTATGCCAGTCAATATGGATCCACGATGACAGATCTAAGGACTGTCTAATGGAGAATCAAGATTCCCACAATAAATTATAAAAGTGTAAAAATTAAATAGATAATAAAATAAATTATTGGGTTCAAGTAAAATTTGTGCAGTCAATATAGATAAATGATAGCAGATCCACAGACTTCCTATATAGAGTGACACAAATCCATCCACTCAAGGAACATTAGATGTCACGGCCAGTAATATGGTAGAGCCTTTGCAAGTTCCAACAGGGTCAATAACACGCTAGAAAGCTAAGAAGATCAGAGACGCAATGGCGGGACTAGCACATAATGCCATGGCCGAGTGTGACAGACAACCCCATGGCATATTGACGTCACATGAGGGCTTCAATGGAGTGGGTCCAAAGCTATTTCACATGGCCCAAGTCATTCTAGAAGACGCGCAATAGCCAATTTTGAAGATATGACCATTTTGAAGAATTTGGCCATTTTATGCCTTATATGTATTCGGCCAAATGAGCTGTATTTCGACTTTGCTGGGACATGTTGACTCTAGTTAGGCTATTTGTAACTTAGTTAGCTAGATCATTTGGGTCAAATTGGATTAGAACTAAGTTAGTAGTTAAAGGACTATTAGGCATTCTTTAGAAAAGATGCCCCTTTTGTTGACTTTTATTTTTTGATATTTTTACCACTGGTATAAATATCTTGGTGGGATATTTGTAATATTTAGTAAATGACTACTTACGGATTTAGCTTTATGTAGCCATTGGGTATAGTAGTTTTAGGACCTTTGGTCTTTTTATATTTTGAAGGGCATTTAGTAAATTGCCTTATCCTATAATTGTAACTTGTCTTCTGAGCAATAGTAACACACATATTCGAATTTCTTCAAAGAAAAATAGCTATGGCCGAATTCAAGCTTAAGGGAGGATTCCCCTTTGTTTCAGCTTTGACTTATCTAAAGCGTAGCAACCTTGGTGTCGTCTCCGTGCTAGCTGAACACTGCAAGGAATCATCTTAAGGTCTCAAAGACAAGTCTTTGTGGGTCTTCTTTGTAGCCTTGGAAGGGTTTTGTTCCTATAAAATCAAATTCGTGGTGCTGGGGGTTCTATCCGTGCGAGGGGTTTGCTTGGCCTTAAACATCCAAGTGAGTTCCGTGTCATTTGGTATCAGAGCTTAGGGTTCCAAGGTCTGATTTTTCTATCTTTACTTTGTGTTTTTCATTAGTCTTTATTGTGTTTGTTGTTCATCAAGATACTTGTTCATCTTGATTCTTGGTTTTTTAAGTGTTTTTGCCTATTTTGAATCGCTTGTGACCGGCATACCGGCCTTATACCGGCATACCGATGTAAGAAATACACTAGACACAGCTTCTGGAACCGGAAAGTTTCATACCGGTCTTCATACCGGTCTACCTGAGATTACATAACTTCTGGAACTGGGTAAGTTTCATACCGGCCCCATACTGGTAAACTTGTTCCAAAACATAGCTATTGGAACCGGGCTAGTTTATACCGGCTTACATACCGGTCTACATACCGGTGAACCTGTGAGAAAAACATAGCTACTGGAACCAGGAAGCAATCATACTGGTCCATAGCGGACCCAAACCGATCAACACTTAGAATTTTTAAGAAGTTTAGGAACCTGGAGAAGCAAAAAAAAGAGTAAAAAAGTTCCAAAATTTAGTTGAGATTGGTTGGTTCCATATCATCAATTGGGTGTCCGAGAAGGGTAATTCAACAAATTTTCTATTGAGGCACCAAATTTTCTTCCCAATTTAATATGTCCGGGATTGTTTGCATGTTTTTTTGCTTATTATCATGTTTATGATTTCCTACTCCAGAGATTATAGCTTTAGGTTTTCTTTGAATTAAGTCTACGTATTTTCTAATTCTTACTCACATTACTCTGTTTGCCCTATATTGGTTTCTTGTTGTTTATGCTAGCTTGAAGATTACACATTGTAGTGAACTTCTATGGTAAGTCATATTCACATTATATTGAGTGCAAACACGAGTGGAGTGTAGTGATACATAATTGAGTGCAAACACGTGAGCGTGTGAGATAGTGAGGTTATATTATTGTTTTCACATATTTGTTACTTCTAATCTGTTTGTTGAAGCTTTGAGATGGCATGTACTATTTTGACAGTGGATGAGAAGCTTGAGGCTTTAGATAGAAAGTTTATAGATATGATGGAGAACATGAATACTGCTTTGGAGAGGTTGTCAAAGAGTGTTGATAGTATACAGACAGACAGTATTCCACTAGTACCACCACAAGTTGTGCCACCGTGGGAATTTCCACCACCTCGAGTAACAGTAGTGGAAGAGGAGGCCGAGAATGATCCTGATGGGTTTGATGATTTGGAAGACTCTGTTGAGGAGGAAGAGAGGTATAGGCCCATGAATTATAGGCAAGAGCGGAGGCATGATAGAAGAGATATGAGGTTTGATAGGCAGAGAGGATTTGATGACAGACGTGAGGATTATGAAATGAGGGGTTATGCTAGACATGGTGATATTGATGGTGATTTAAGTAGCATCAAGATCAGGATACCAAACTGCCGGGGAAAGAATGATCCTGAAACGTATTTGGAGTGGGAGAGGAAAATCGAGTTGATTTTCAACTGTCATCATTACTCTGATGAGAAGAAGATCAATCTGGCAGCCATGGAATTCACTGATTATGCGATGATTTGGTGGGATCAGATTGTCACTAACAGAAGGAGGAATTATGAGAGGCCAGTTCATACATGGGAAGAACTTTGAGGTCTCATGAGGAAACGATTCATACCCAGCCATTACTACCGAGAGTTGTATCAGAAACTATAGCATATGTATCAAGGGGCTAAGAGTGTAGAGGATTATTATACTGAGATGGAGGTTGCCATGATAAGGGCAAATATAGTGGAGGATGCAGAGGCTACTATGGCACGGTTTCTAGGGGCTTGAATAGGGAGATTGCTAATATGGTGGAGTTGCATCATTATGTTGATTTGGAGGATATGCTTCACATGGCTATCAAGGTAGAGATGTAACTCAAGAAGAAGACTACATCCAGATTTGGTACTCAGGCTACTCCTGCATGTAAGGGGAAATGGGTTCCTAATGATTGACGGGATGGAGGCTTTAACAAGCCAATGGCCGAACCAGGTGCCAGGGTAAGGAGGCTGCGAAACCAAGTAAGGCTAGACCGAAACCTGAGGGTATAACACCCAAGACTAAGGATGTCAAATGCTTCAAGTGTTTGGGGATGTGACATTATGCTTCACAGTGCCCCAACAAACACACCTTGGTAATTGATAAGAAGAGTGGTGAGGTACATTCTACTGACAGTGAGGTTGAGGTTGAGGATGATGAGCCTGCGATAGAGGATACTAGTGACAGAGAGGGAGCTGCATACCCGTTCGATAACTTGTCTTTAGTTGTGAAGCGTGCTTTGAGTGCACAAATTGGTGAGGATGAGAGTGATATGCACAGGGAGAACATATTCCATACTAGATGTCGTGTGAATGGCAAAGGGTGTAGTATGATCATTGACAAGGGTAGTTGTACTAATGTCGTAAGTACATCTTTAGTTGAGAGGTTGGGATTAGATTGTTTGAAGCATCCCAAGCCTTACAAGTTGCAGTGGTTGAATGACTGTGGAGAAGTACGGGTTACTAGGCAAGTATTATTGAGCTTCACCGTTGGGCCTTATACTAATGATGTTTTGTGTGATGTTATACCCATCCATGCATGACACATTCTTTTAGGAAGGCCATGGCAGTTTGATAGAAAGATTATACATGATGGGTTTAAGAATAAGTATTCATTTCAACATAAGGGAAAACCCATTACCTTATACCCACTTACACTGAGGCAAGTCCACGAAGATCAAGTCAAGTTGCAACTTGAGAGAGATAGAGAAAAAGAGAGTGCAAACACAGCCTAGGAGAAAAAACGTGAGATGAGTGTGACCGAACCTGGTAAGGAAATTAAGGCTAAGGCCGTGAGTGTTCCCAAGGGGTGTATGAGTGAACGTAAAGGGGAAATGAAAGGGCGAGTGAAAAATAGCTTCTACACTGGTGAGGGAGAATGAGAGCTTATAAGGCTAGCAGGCTCATGATTTTGCTAGTCTACAAAGATCACCATATTTGTATAGCTAACACTGACTATTTGCTTCCTTTGTCCATTTCATCTCTTTTGCAGGAATTCAATGATGTGCTGACAGAGGACATTCCTAGTGGGCTCCCACCCATTAGAGGTATTGAGCACCATATAGATTTCATACCTGGCGCAATCATTCCCAATAGACCAGCTACCGAAGCAATCCTGAGGAAACAAAGGAACTTCAGAGACAAGTGTAGGAGTTGCTGGAGAAAGGGTATGTCAGAGAAATTATGAGTCTCTGTGCAGTACCAGTTCTTCTAGTTCTTAAGAAAGATGGGACGTGGCATATGTGCGTTGATTGTCGAGCGATCAATAATATAACGGTAATTTATCGTCACCCTATTCCTAGATTAGATGACATGTTAGATGAATTGCATGGTTCCAAAATTTTTAGTAAGATTGATTTAAAGAGTGGATACCATCAAATTCGCATGAGAGAGGGAGATGAGTCGAAAACTGCATTTAAGACCAAATATGGCTTGTATGAATGGTTAGTTATGCCATTTGGTCTTATAAACGCGCCTAGCACATTTATGAGATTGATGAATCATGTTATGCGTTCATTTATAGGTAGGTTTGTTGTAGTTTATTTTGATGACATCTTAGTTTACAATAAAACAATAGATTAACATGTTACGCATTTGAAGCATGTTCTTGATGTGTTAAGGCAGGATAACATTGATAAGTGCACTTTTTGTATGGATAGATGATGAGTGGTAAATCTATCACTATTTCCCACTCATTTAACCTAATATATTGTATAGTTTCTTGAGTTATGTGAATATTTTGATGTGTTTTGTGTTATTTTGTAGATAAATAAAGTTTCAGGACATTCTGGAGGTGATTTGGAGCAAAACAGGAAAAATTGGCAAAAAGGGCATTTCGGTAAATTGTCCGCGTCGCGACGCCCAAGTCATCAGCGTCGCGACTCCTAACGTGCACCAGATCTGCTAACATACGCCGGGTCAACGGGTCAGAATTTGTGAAGTTTGACTTTGCTAACGTGCACCGTGCCACGTGTCACCATCACAGCCGAGCTGCTAACGTGCACCGTGCCACGTGTCGTCATCCTACGGTGCCGACAATCTCAATTGCCACATGTGCCACGTGTCATCCATGTCATCGCCACGTCATCGGTCAACGAGTCAACTATGCCACGTCAGCATCAGCCAATCACACCGTGACACGTGTCTCAATCCTACAGTGCTGACAATTGATCTCAGCCGCCTTGCCACGTCAGCGCCACGTCATCATAATAATTGAGCTCTTAGCCGCCACGCCACGTGTCGCCTTATCTTATTAGCCGCCTCGCAACGTGTCAAGCCGAGAGCATGCCACGATTCCTGTTATGGCATAGCGACGCCAATGCCCTTGGCGTCGCGACGCTGGAAGCTTACCCGCGCCTATAAATTGAGCTCGAGATTTCAGAATTTATTGTACCATTCTCTCCCATTTCTTTGATGTAAATAGAGAGTTCTTCTCTCTCTAAGTTCGTTTTTTAATTTTTATTTTTTAGTTTTGTAATAATTTTAATTACGTTTTGTAATAATGTAATTTACTTTCTTACTTTTTACAGTTTTTACTATTCATCATGAGGAGGTAACTTCCCCAGCTAGGGTGAAAGGTAATTCTTTTACTATTGCTATTTAGATTAATCTCTCTTAAAAATAATATATTCACTATTTAAAATCTGACTAATAAAGGATACCGCTATATTGGTCGGTTGGTAATTTAATTCTAATCTGGTTTAAACTTGACTAATCAAGGATACCGCTATATTGGTCGGTTGGTAATTTAATTTTAATCTGGTTTAAACCTGACTAATCAAGGATACCGCCAGATTGGTCGATTGGTAATTTTATTTTGGTTCCGCCTTTATGGCTGGTTATGGAAAAAATTACCGCCTAATGGCTGGTTGGACTTAATTTGACTTAATCAGGATACCGCCAGATTGGTCGGTTGGTAATATTATCACAAGTTTATATATTATTTTATGGGAGATATCTAAATTAGTAGTAGTAAAAGTAATTCCTTTTACCTTAGCATTTATTTTATTGTAATTTACCCTTCAGTATTTACTTTACCGCAATTACTTTTCAGTATTTTATGTCTTTTATTTTACCAGCCCTAGCTATGTGTTGTAACTAAATTAGTATCTGGGGTTGTGATGACTTTCAACATCACCGGTTTATAAGGGGTTAGATTATAGTTTGGGTAATATAAAGATTTATTTATTGAGTATTAATCTTAATATTTTAATTAACTGGCCATTAATTAAATTGACTAGGTAAACTTAAAATGAACTAGACATAGGGATTTTAAGTTTAAGAACTCAGACTCAATAGCCCACGATCTTCCTTGAGGATAGATAACCCTTTAATAGATTTCCTTACAGGATATGAATATACCTGTCGGGCGGGGGTAGCCATAATTGGAACTTAATCTTAATGAATCTAGGTAATTTGGTTTGCATAGACATAGACATATGGTTCAATTGGATTATACTAGGTATTTGTAATTGACCATCGGAAGAGGCTTTTACATAATTTAGTGTTCCAGGTTAATAAATCAATATTTTACCCAACTATAAGATTACCACTTCATCTTTAAAATGATATTAAAAGAAATCACAACCCTAGATAGTTTTTAATATTGAATTTTCTTAAAATCTAATTTCGAACAATTTTATTTACTTGTCTTTAAATTTAGAATCGTCGCCATTTCAAATCAATTAAACAACCTGTTAGATACTAGTAATCATTTAACCTCATAAAATTAATAACTTAGGTATTAAGTCCTCGTGGGATCGATACTTTTATACTACTTGAACGATACGTACGCTTGCGTTATACGTGTGTGTTTACGCCGGTCAATAGAATGGTTTTCCTTGGTTTTGTTGTAACTGCAGATGGCATCAAAGTTGATGTGGAAAGGTAAAGGCAATTCAGGATTGGCCTACACTGACAACTGTGACCGAAGTCAGTAGTTTCCATGGATTAGCAAGCTTCAACCGTAGATTTGTTAGAGACTTCAGCAATATTACAGCACCACTGACTGGAGTAGTGAAGAAGAAAATCGTTCGCTTCAAATGGGAAGAAGAGCATGAGCTGCATTCCAGGATCTTAAAATGAAGTGTGCAGTGCACCAGTTTGGCGCTACCCAACTTTGAGAAGACATTTGAGATTGAGTGTGACGCATCTGGATTAGGCATTGGAGTGGTTCTTATGTAAGAAAAACGTCCAATTGCCTACTTTAGTGAGAAGCTTAACAGAGCAGTTTTGAGATACCCCACATACGACAAAGAGTTGTATGAGCTAGTGAGAGCCCTTGAGACTTGGCAACATTATCTATGTCCTCGATAGTTTTGATCCATACAGATCATGAGTCATTGAAGCATTTGAAAGGTCAAAGTAAGCTAAACAAACGGCACGCACAATGGTTAGAGTTGTTGAGACATTTCCATACGTAATCCGCTACAAACAAGGTAAGGAAAACATTGTCACCGATGCACTATCGCGAAGGTATACTTTACTTACTTCATTGAATGCAAGGTGTTGTTGTACAACTCGAGGTTGAAACTTTTCCCTGGAAAGTTAAAATCTAGGTGGTCAGGTTCATTTGTGATCACTCAGTTTTACCATATGGAGCTGTTGAGTTACTGGATCCCAATACCAACAACACATTCAAGGTTAACAGTCAGCGTGTCAAGCACTACTGGGGAGAATCATTTGAGCGACAAAAAGAAAGTGTCACACTTTCAGATCCAGCATAACGTTCAAGAAGTCACGTCTAGCTGACGACTTTAAACTTAGCGCTCGCAGGGAGGCAACCCATGCAAATTTGTATATATTGTGATTTGGAGTGATTTAATTTGTGTGTTTAGTTTTTGAAGATTAAGACTTCAAGATGGAAGAAGCTCTCGCAAATCTTTCACAAGCAATTTCCTTCTCTCCCTCAAAAATCTCTGATAAAAGTCTACAAAACTCGCTTGGAACGGATGAGGTTACTAACAATCCATGGTGTTCCTAATGATATTCGTTGGGTAATTGAAGCACGAGTCCGATTGGCAGGTGAGTTTCTGACTCTTTTATTTCACATCTGCCTGGTTTGGAAGAAGCACCTATGCAAAGAAACGTAGAGCTAAGCAAATGGATGTTTGTTACAAATGTGCACGATGGAATTGCAATACTCGTTGTCGTTCTTTAGGAATGGTGTCTGATAATCGCGAAGACAAAATTAAATTCATTAGGGATGGCTTGAGTAAGGAGTCTTCAGATATGATATATCTTCGACTCTTGAGACGCATCCCAGGGATATGTTCATATAGCCATTCGCAAATTACATACACAATTTCAAAAAGATAGACAACTGTTAAGTCTCGGGAATATGACTCAAAAAGACCCTGTTTGCCAATTATAAGAAAATTGGATGGGAAGCTTGTCCCTGACGCATAGACGTAATCAAGCATAAATTCTTGTACATATTATATCTCTTTGTCTTTTCCTAATAATTGTGATTTGTTTTGTTGTTTTCTTTTATTTCCTCCGACAGGATCCAGATCTTGTTGACTACCACGATCTATTTTACTATTTTGCTACTAATCGTCCCTTGGAAGATACTTGTGCTATTTTTACTCACCCTTTTCAGGTATTATAAATTCAACTCATCATTGCACTTTTGAAGGCATCCAGAGTAAAAAAATGGAAGCCACTTCAAGAAGACGAGTTGAAAATATTTGTGTGTTTTGCGGTAGCACTGTTGGTACTAAACCACAATACATAGAAGCAGCACAGGAATTGGGTCGAGTCTTAGCTGCAAGAAATATGCACTTAATATATGGCGGAGGTAATCTTGGACTAATGGGGATTGTTTCAAAGGCCGCACGCACAGGAATGGAGGCAGTCACGTTTTGGGAATCATCCCAAACCCTTGGCAGAGGCAAATCTTATTGAACCATCAAACAGAGAGGAACTGATTGTGCCAGGTATATCTGAACGACTAGTGAAAATGATTAACCGTGCTGATGCTTTTATTGCTTTGCCAGGTGGCTTGGGCACATTGGAGGAAATTTTATTGTACTATCTTGGCGAACCTGAACATACACCAGAAACCAATTGGGCTGTACAACGTTGATGGGTTTTATGATTTTCTTTGTGTGTGTTTTCTTGATGATGCTCGGAGAAATGGGTTCATATCAAAACCTTTAAAAGAACATCCTATTTACTGCCAGAATGCTCCAGATCTAATTGACCAACTCATAGCCTATGAACCAAAAGTTGACCCTATCATTTCAAAGATAAATTGGTCCGAGGACGATCGTGGTAAGAGACGTCGGATTAATCTGGATCTTAACCTTTAATTTCCTGTAGATTTTCAGCTAACCATGTATTATTTTCTACACTCTTCTTCTACTGTTAAGACATTGGGGACAATGTCTCATTTAGGTTTGGGGGAGGAAATTAGTTGATTAGTACCTTGTTTTTTTATTTTATGTATGTTGTTTTTATTTTTAGTCCAAAATTTTTCGAAAAATACAAAAAAATTGGAAAATTTTCAAAAATTACAAAATATTTTGCGTTTTTGTGTTTTGACTAAAAAGGTGAAATTGGTAGAGATAGCCGAGTAAGGAGTTTCCACTCCTGAGACGTATCTCAAACCTATTTCGAAACAAGTTAATTTTTGTTTATTTCCTTTTGAATTATTTAATTTGTAAATTCTCCATAAAACGGACTAAATAGATCTTCTTATACTCAGTTGGCAAGTATTATCAACATACATGGAAACATACGGAATGAGCCTAAAATTGAAAAGTTTGTAATATTCAGTGCTCTAGTTTAATCGGAGGAAGCATCTCAAAGAGTGATGGAGTAAAAAAAAAAAAAATCGAGATCCGAGTTATTAAGTCTGTAAGGGTGTTTTAACACCTAGTGCCCTAAAACCAACTGGTTTGGGAGTCACTGGCCAAAAGCTCGTTACATGGATCAAAGATGCTGCAAATATATATATCTGAAGTCTGAGTAATTAAGTCCGTAGGGGTGTCTTAACACCTGGTGCCCTAAAGCCAACTGGTTTGGGAGCCACCGACCTACACTCGTTACATAGATGGAAGATATTGTATATAAATAAAAAAAATAGAGAAAAATCAAAGAAAAATGAAAAAAAAATGAAAAAAAATTATTCCATTGCTACAAAAAGGTGTGAAATCTGATAGAACTTTAGGACAAAAATATTACTCTCTTATCAACTGCACTTATGACTGCTGTGGGCAAAAATGAGTTGTTTAATATTATGTTGGCTGTGTTTATGAAGAATGGTAAAAATGATCGGAGAATTTACTTATTTGGTAATTTAGAATGAAACAAAACAACTAGTAACTTGGAGTAGAAGTTTCACCTGATTAGTTACTAACTTCTTTATTCTCTTTTCGCTTGTATTTTTGCTTTTGTGTGCATTAGTTTTAATACCTTTTTACTTTTGTAAAATGTTTGTGGGTATCATTGCTGTAAACCCTCACGAGACTACAACTCGTCCACTAGGGACACCTAGGGGTTTAAAGGCTTGTTGCATATGCTAAATGCAACCGTGATCCCTACGAAAGTGGCTTAGTTAAATTTATGTTGTTATTTTATGTTTTGCTCGAGGACTAGCAAAATGTTAGGTTTGGGGGTGTGATGAGTGGTAAATCTATCATCACTATTCCCACTCATTTAACCTAATATATTGTATAGTTTCTTGAGTTATGTGAATATTTTGATGTGTTTTGTGTTATTTTGTAGATAAATAAAGTTTCAGGACATTCTGGAGGTGATTTGGAGCAAAACAGGAAAATTGGCAAAAAGGGCATTTCGGTAAATTGTCCGCGTCGCGACGCCCAAGTCATCAGCGTCGCGACTCCTAACGTGCACCAGATCTGCTAACATGCGCCGGGTCAACGGGTCAGAATTTGTGAAGTTTGACTTTGCTAACGTGCACCGTGCCACGTGTCACCATCACAGCCGAGCTGCTAACGTGCACCGTGCCACGTGTCGTCATCCTACGGTGCCGACAATCTCAATTGCCACATGTGCCACGTGTCATCCATGTCATCGCCACGTCATCGGTCAACGAGTCAACTATGCCACGCGTCGTGCCACGTCATCATCCACATCAGATGGTCAACCGAGTCAACATGCCACGTCAGCATCAGCCAATCACACCGTGACACGTGTCTCAATCCTACAGTGCCGACAATTGATCTCAGCCGCCTTGCCACGTCAGCGCCACGTCATCACCACGTCAGCATAATAATTGAGCTCTTAGCCGCCACGCCACGTGTCGCCTTATCCTATTAGCCGCCTCGCAACGTGTCAAGCCGAGAGCATGCCACGATTCCTGTTCTGGCATAGCGACGCCAATGCCTTTGGCGTCGCGACGCTGGAAGTTTACCCGCGCCTATAAATTGAGCTCGAGATTTCAGAATTTATTGTACCATTCTCTCCCATTTCTTTGATGTAAATAGAGAGTTCTTCTCTCTCTAAGTTTCGTTTTAATTTTTATTTTTTAGTTTTGTAATAATTTTAATTACGTTTTGTAATAATAGTAATTTACTTTCTTACTTTTTACAGTTTTTACTATTCATCATGAGGAGGTAACTTCCTCAGCTAGGGTGAAAGGTAATTCTTTTACTATTGCTATTTAGATTAATCTCCCTTAAAAATAATATATTCACTATTTAAAACCTGACTAATAAAGGATACCGCTATATTGGTCGGTTGGTAATTTAATTCTAATCTGGTTTAAACCTGACTAATCAAGGATACCGCTATATTGGTCGGTTGGTAATTTAATTTTAATCTGGTTTAAACTGACTAATCAAGGATACCGCCAGATTGGTCGGTTGGTAATTTTATTTTGGTTCCGCCTTTATGGCTGGTTATGGACAAATATTACCGCCTTAATGGCTGGTTGGACTTAATTTGACTTAATCAGGATACCGCCAGATTGGTCGGTTGGTAATATTATCACAAGTTTATATATTATTTTATGGGAGATATCTAAATTAGTAGTAGTAAAAGTAATTCCTTTTACCTTAGCATTTATTTTATTGTAATTTACCCTTCAGTATTTACTTTACCGCAATTACTTTTCAGTATTTTATGTCTTTTATTTTACCAGCCCTAGCTATGTGTTGTAACTAAATTAGTATCTGGGGTTGTGATGACTTTCAATATCACCGGTTTATAGGGGTTAGATTATAGTTTGGGTAATATAAAGATTTATTTATTGAGTATTAATCTTAATACTTTTTAATTAACTGGCCATTAATTAAATTGACTAGGTAAACTTAAAATGAACTAGACATAGGGATTTTAAGTTTAAGAACTCAGACTCAATAGCCCACGATCTTCCTTGAGGATAGATAACCCTTTAATAGATTTCCTTACAGGATATGAATATACCTGTCGGGCGGGGGTAGCCATAATTGGAACTTAATCTTAATGAATCTAGGTAATTTGGTTGGCATAGACATATGGTTCAATTGGATTATACTAGGTATTTGTAATTGACCATCGGAAGAGGCTTTTACATAATTTAGTGTTCCAGGTTAATAAATCAATATTTTACCCAACTATAAGATTACCACTTCATCTTTAAAATGATATTAAAAGAAATCACAACCCTAGATAGTTTTTAATATTGAATTTTCTTAAAATCTAATTTCGAACAATTTTATTTACTTGTCTTTAAATTTAGAATCGTCGCCATTTCAAATCAATTAAACAACCTGTTAGATACTAGTAATCATTTAACCTCATAAAATTAATAACTTAGGTATTAAGTCCTCGTGGGATCGATACTTTTTATACTACTTGAACGATACGTACGCTTGCGTTATACGTGTGTGTTTACGCCGGTCAATGGAATGGTTTTCCTTGGTTTTGTTGTAACTGCAGATGGCATCAAAGTTGATGTGGAAAAGGTAAAGGCAATTCAGGATTGGCCTACACTGACAACTGTGACCGAAGTCAGTAGTTTCCATGGATTAGCAAGCTTCAACCGTAGATTTGTTAGAGACTTCAGCAATATTACAGCACCACTGACTGGAGTAGTGAAGAAAATCGTTCGCTTCAAATGGGAAGAAGAGCATGAGCGTGCATTCCAGGATCTTAAAATGAAGTTGTGCAGTGCACCAGTTTTGGCGCTACCCAACTTTGAGAAGACATTTGAGATTGAGTGTGACGCATCTGGATTAGGCATTGGAGTGGTTCTTATGTAAGAAAAACGTCCAATTGCCTACTTTAGTGAGAAGCTTAACAGAGCAGTTTTGAGATACCCCACATACGACAAAGAGTTGTATGAGCTAGTGAGAGCCCTTGAGACTTGGCAACATTATCTATGTCCTCGATAGTTTTTGATCCATACAGATCATGAGTCATTGAAGCATTTGAAAGGTCAAAGTAAGCTAAACAAACGGCACGCACGATGGTTAGAGTTTGTTGAGACATTTCCATACGTAATCCGCTACAAACAAGGTAAGGAAAACATTGTCACCGATGCACTATCGCGAAGGTATACTTTACTTACTTCATTGAATGCAAGGTGTTGTTGTACAACTCGAGGTTGAAACTTTTCCCTGGAAAGTTAAAATCTAGGTGGTCAGGTTCATTTGTGATCACTCAAGTTTTACCATATGGAGCTGTTGAGTTACTGGATCCCAATACCAACAACACATTCAAGGTTAACAGTCAGCGTGTCAAGCACTACTGGGGAGAATCATTTGAGCGACAAAAAGAAAGTGTCACACTTTCAGATCCAGCATAACGTTCAAGAAGTCACGTCTAGCTGACGACTTTAAACTTAGCGCTCGCAGGGAGGCAACCAATGCAAATCTTGTATATATTATGATTTGGAGTGATTTAATTTTGTGTGTTTAGTTTTTGAAGATTAAGACATTTCAAGATGGAAGAAGCTCTCGCAAATCTTCACAAGCAATTTCCTTCTCTCCCTCAAAAATCTCTGATAAAAGTCTACAAAACTCGCTTGGAACGGATGAGGTTACTAACAATCCATGGTGTTCCTAATGATATTCGTTGGGTAATTGAAGCACGAGTCCGATTGGCAGGTGAGTCTTCTGACTCTTTTATTTCACATCTGCCTGGTTGTGGAAGAAGCACCTATGCAAAGAAACGTAGAGCTAAGCAAATGGATGTTTGTTACAAATGTGCACGATGGAATTGCAATACTCGTTGTCGTTCTTTAGGAATGGAGCTAATCATTAGTTCGTCTAAGATACTAAAGGATATTCTTAACATCAATCAAGTGACCATCACCTGGATCGGCCTGATAGTGACCGCAGATGCTCAAAGCATATGAGAAACCAGGTCGCGTTCATGTTTGTCAATGTACGAGTTCTCGAAGAGTGCCAACAACTTTTAGATCTATCCCAGTAGATCTTTATTCCTAGAATAAAGGTGCATCTCCCAAGTTTTCATGGAGAATTTTAATGAAAGCATCGATTTAAATATGATAATGTCATTGCTAAAAAGAAATACATCATCAATGTATAGGACAATCATTGTCAGTGCGCTCCCACTAACCTTCTTATATACACAAGAATCATCTTCGTTTTGAATGAAACCATATACCATTATGATCTCATCAAAATGTTGGTTCCAAGAACGTAATGCTTGCTTCAATCCATAAATGGATCGATTTAACTTGCAAACCTTGTTTGCATGTTTTGGTACGACAAAAATCTCCAGGGTGTTGTATATAAACATCCTCCAAAAGGTTTCCGTTAAGGAAAGCGGTTTTGATGTCAATCAGCCATATTTCATAATCGAAATATGCAGCTTTAGCAAGTATTATCCAAATGGATTTAATCATGGCAACGGGTAAAAGGTTTCGTCGTAATCGACACCATGTTGATGACGATACCCTTTCGCTACAAGCCTAGCTTTGTATGTTTATATGTTGCCATCCATGTCTGTCTTCACCATGAAGACTCATTTGCTACCAATAGACACAATGCCTTCTGATACATCAACCAGTGTCCAAACTTGGTTGTATACATGGAATCCATTTCAGACTTCATGGCACTTTGCCATAAAGCGGAGTCGATACCTTGTATCACTTCCTCATACGTAGCATGTTATCTTCCTCAATAAGATTAATATCCACATGAGGTGAGATCAGAAACTCATACCTCTTAGGTTATTTTCTGACTCTCTCCGACCTACACAGTTCTTGTGTATTAGAAGATTATAGAACAGTCTCATCCCTGATGAACTGTTCGTGTTCCGTGAGGGGATCGGTGCCAGGAACAATATCACTCTGATTTTCATCGAGTTTTACTTTCCTCTCACTTACCACTGCATTTAGGAATTCCTCTAAGGAAAAACGCATGGAGAGCAACAAATATTTTGTTCTCTTATGGGTTGTGGAAATTGGTTTCCCTAGGATAACCTATTACAAATAGGCACTTATCTGATTTGGGTTCTAGTTTGGTACCATCCAAACGTTTAATTATATGCCCAGCATACCCAAATCTTCAGGAATGAGAAACCTGATTTCTTTCCAGTCCATATTTCATATAAGGTTTGTCCAACAGACTTTGTCGGAACCTTATTCAAAATAAGTATAGTATTGTTCAATGCGTATCCCGTGAAGGAAATTGGTAGCTCAGTGCGACTCATTATTGACCTTACCATGTCTAACAAAGTTCGGTTTCTCTGTTCGGACACACCACTCAATTGAGGTGTTCCGGGAGGAGTCCACTGTGAAAGAATACCATACTCTTTCAAGTAATCGAGAAACTCATTGTTCAAATACATTCCACCACGGTCCAACCTGATGTTTTAATACTTTTACCGGTCTGTTTTTCTACTTCGTGTCGAAACTCTTTGAATTTATCAAAAGTTTCCGATTTAAGTTTCATAAGATACACATAACCATAACGCGATGCAACATCCGTACAGGTTACGGAGTATTGATATCCACCTCTAGTCTGGCTAGACATGGGACCACTACTTCACCATGAACGAGGGCTAACAGCTCGGTGGCACGTATACCTTTACTGTTAAAATGCATTTTAAGCACTTTGCCTAATAAACAAGATTCGCAGACATCATATGAATTAGGATCAAATCCGTCCAAGTATCCATTCTTCCAAAAAGTGGATATATGATTCTTGTTAATGTGTCCCAGACGACAATGCCACAAATAAGTCTCATCTGATTTACTCAGTTTGAGTATTTTTTTTGTCATGTTATATGTTTGAGATTCATTTATATTCGAAATATAAATACTGTTATTCAGATCTAACGTGTATATCTTAATATCATCTTTATAAACAAAACACCCAGTGTTCTGGAACATAAAGGTATACCCGAAACGGGTTAAATTAGATATAGAGATAATGTTTCTAGTCAAACTAGGTACATTATAACAGTTTCCTAATTTAAGTACATGCCCAAATGGTAGTTCCAAAACTTAGGTTCTCACAGCCAAAACAGCGACTCTCGTCCCATTTCTGACTCGCAAGTCGATCTCATCTGAAGCCAGTCTCCTGCTAATCAGCAGATCCCACACATCAGTACATATTTATGTACCACATCCAGTATCAAAAATCCACTTTTTAAAACCAGTAGTTGACACGTTTATTATAATAAAAAACATACCTGAAGTCGGAGCCTTGCTCGCCTTCACTTCCTTCATATATGCCTTGTCCATACGGCAGTCACGCTTCCAATGACCGCATTTGCCACAGTTTAGGCAGACATCTTGTGATATGTCTTTTGTCTTCCCAGAAGACTGTGACGATTTTTCCTTTGCCCTTTTTCTTCACACCCCTAGAAGCCTTCGGCCAAGCCTTGGCCTTCTGGGATGTCGAAGTAAGATGCGCCTTGCGCTTCTTGCCCTTTTGGAAGCTCTGGCTCTGCCTCATTGAGCATAGCCATTAACTCTCCAAGAGTTTTCTCTTGGTTCATAATGAACCCGCCCCAGTATTCGGGCATAGACTATAAGATCAAATCTATGGAAGTCTCGACCTCGTAAGTAATGCCCAGCTAACCTAGCTGTTCGATGTCAGTAATCATCTGTGACACCTAGTGCTTGACAGATGTACCCTCTGACATACGCGAGCGAAAGAGCTTCTTTTACAATTCATACTTCTGAGATCTAAGGTTAGATCTGTGAAGATGCTTCAATTTCAACATTATACTATAAGGATCTAATCCTTTGTTCTGACGATGAAATTGAGGTGTCATTGCGGCAAGCAAGACGGATTGTGCATTAAAGTTATCACAATGAGTCTTCCTAAGCTCATGCTCTACTATTTGCTCAACTCCAGGCTCAGGGCCCGAGAGGTTTCTCTATCCAATAGAATAACTTCTCAGCTCCCATGAATATCCTGAGATCCATTTCCCAATCTGAAAATTTACGCCGTTAAAGATATTTTCACCCAGGATTATGTCCCTTAACGCTAATCTTTCCAGCCATCTCGATTGCAATAGTCCAACTATCCAATCAACGATTTTGGGTACACTCAAAATATAATGGTTCTATATAGTCCATTATATGACCAACTACAAGTGGAGTAGTGTCTTGTACAGTCTAACTGTTCAAAGAAAGCAATATTAAAATTAGTCCAACTAATATATATTTATTACGACGATAAATAAAATAAAAGAGTGCGTGTAAGCAAGTATTAAACGAAATTGCAAATTTAATACTGGCCTCCCACTATTTTTCGGCGAGCCTCTAACCCTCTGTGGAGTACTCGGGAAACCCAGTTTCCTAGTGGGCTAAGATCCCTTTAAATAACACACAACCTTGACTTTGGCCAACAAGATGTATGAAACTTAATTAGGTAGATCTCTAAGATCAATTGGATCCCATCCAATTCCTAGATCCGGTAGGTGGACCTCCAGGTCCGAGATATATATCCAATATATATTTCCTAACATTTTCCTCTGAATCAACTAAGCCTTGGCTTTGGCTCAACAAACTTAATGATTCCAGTTAAGCGCGACCCATTGACAGTGGGAAAGCTTCGTAATCCATGTCGATAAACTAGAAGTGACATTGACTTTGGCAAATAAGTCACAATCACGCAAGACATACGATATAGAACAAAGCTTTCGTGGTTCAAACACATCCGCGATGGACAATGGTCTTGACTTTGGCCAACAAACCAATGCCAATATTGGACCTTGAGAGAGAACCACTCAATGGAAGGAAAACGCTTAATATTCGAGTGAGGGTTTTTCACGTAAATTGGCAACCAATTTATTATCTTTGATTAGGTCTCATCATACACCCTTAAGCATGCATTCTAAAAGCATAATAAGGCGCAAATAAATTAATAACGATATGCGGATGGATATATAACAAATTATTCCTAGAAAAAATCTCTCAATTTCCTCTCTCCCGCTAGCACTATTCATACTTCTACCCAATTACATAATACATTAAAGAAACCTCATTAACATTGAGAGGAATTGGTTAGAAGAGAAATACAAAGAGTAAAAAGATAATAGGCTGGACACGCAGGTCCAATTTAATAAATTCTAAATTTATTACAACAATTTCCAAAATTGCCCTCACCCTTCTAATATCCATCCGATATACATTATTCATACAATACATCCAAGTATTCACACAAAGCATGTTATTCAATCAATCTAATCCAATTAATTAATCTTTGAATCAATGATCATCCAATGTTCAAACAACGATTTGATTTGCGCGAGTCCAACTCGTTTAAGAATAAATACTCAAAGTACGTATTCTTGAATTATATCGAACTACAATTTTAAATCCAATTTAATTTGTATTCAATACTAATTCGAATTAAATTCCAAATCAAATAATTACACTTATTTTAGTGCCTTTTAGACTTAGATTCTAAATCTAATCTTAATGGGTCAAAAAGGCCCAATTAGTATCTAATACCTTTTAATTAAAGTCCAATGAGCTTTTAATTAATTCTTAAGGCATGGGCTTTGGCCAATATGGATCCAATACAAGATGCCAGGGCCCAATTAGGAATCACCATTTGCCATCAAATCAATTTTGGCTCATTAGGCCCAATTAAATATTAAAAGGCCCAATAGTTATATTTGGACTTTATGGAAATGATTTTAGGCCCAATTTGGATCCAATCTAATTGTCCAAAACCAAGCTTGGCCAAGCCAAGTCCATTAAGCCCAAATACAACAAAATTAGCCCAATCCAATTTTAAAGACTAATTTAATTAATATAACATTCCAAATATCGCATTAATTAATTAAAGTGCAATTACCAAAATCAATCAATTAATCTAATGTTTCCAAAACACTAATTAATCCAATTAATCATGCTTAATTATTCAATTCATGTCCAACATAAATTGAAGCAAAATCAATTCTATAACATGCTATATACTCACGGCAAAGGCATAAAAATAACACCCAATTTTGATTTCAATCCAATTAAATCAACAATCAATATTCATTTCATGCCAATTAACATATCTAATTGTCAAATTTCAAAAATTAACCATGAGCAACCTAGGGTAATTTTTGGCCATGACATAGAAATTAGGGATTTTTGATCTAATCAATTTTCTCAATTCCAATATGCACAAATCCAATTCAACATCATATAATCACAACCACATAATCAATTTAGGCAAATCAAGCTCCAAACATAAAATCCCAAATTAAAGTTTACAACTCTAGAATCCAAATCAAGCTTAGATTTCGCTCTGATACAATTGATAGTGTCCTAGACAAGCCAAAGATCTCTAAAAATGATTTGTGTGTGAATAAATCAAAGAGAGTTGCGGAATACTCACATTGATCGGCTTTGAAAATTTCTAAATACTCCATGGATGTGGAAGCTCAAAGCTATCTTTGTTGTTCCAAACTCTTGAGTGAGTTTCCCTATCACCTTCACTTGACTCCTTATGTGCTAGTAAGAACAAATTTTAAAAGAAAAATTTTCCATTCCAAAGCGAGTAGTATTCGGCCAAAGAGAGAGATTTTGGGAGATGATGAATAGTCACCTTTTAGTTTCCAAAACTTCACTTTAAATATTGTGTGATGTGTTATTAATGCCCAACAATTAAAGTTGCCAACCACTTCCATCACCAAAAAGTGACGTGTGATGTAAGTGATGTGGGTCCCACCCAAATTTGAATTCCAAATTCAAGTTGGCTTTACACAACATATTTTGGGTCTGGTTTGTTTAATCCAACTAAACGAATTTTCCATCGCGACGAAATTAAATCTAATTTAATTAAATAATAATACATATCAAAATTATTACGGAAGTCGCCTACGAATTAATTCCAAGTTAATTCGTTCACTAAAATTAAAATTCAATTTAATTTCGCATTGAAATCCAATTTCAATTAATATATCAAATATATTATTTTTAGCCCAAATAAATAAATTAAATAAAAAAATCAAATTTAACTATTAAATTTATTTTACCGATTAATTCCAAATTAATCGTGTTCTCTCTTCTTCACGAATTAATCCCAGATTAATTATTGACGCAATTAATCTCAGATTAATTTTCTTTCTGTTAATTAATCCCAGATTAATTCTTACCGTAATTAATCCCAGATTAATTTTCTCTCTCATAATTAATCTCAGATTAATTCTCTGTTCTAGTCAAATCTTATCGGTGAATCTTTGGGAAGCGACCAAGAGATCCATGGATATGTGGCAGTAGTAAATACGGTCATAAGACTATCCGAACACGTGCGTACCGCGTACCATGTTCTCATAAATTTACAAGACATGGTTGCCTTCTAGCAAAGCACCGTGCCTACCCAATTCTCCAGAAATATATTCAACATGGAATATATATAATCTGTATCAGGCGTAGTATATAATGTATTGCGTATTACGATCCAGTATCGGATGTCACATGCTAGGCCTAGGGCTGGAATTGTGTATGCCCCATACGAAGCACATATCGGATCACTAGAACCTAGTCTCTGTAATCGGATAATCATGACCTAGTCATACTATCCCCGATAGCTGCAATATTTAAGAGTACTAGTTCTGTATCTCTGCGTGATCATCATCTCCATATGACTGAAGTGATACTTCCATCTTGACATCACACCCAATACACTACGATTCCCAGTAAACCCAGAAGAGGTGTACACAGAACCTGTTAAAGCCCGGATGATCAAAAACCAAAGCGTACTGATTGTCTCAAGTATTAACGATGCAAGTTCAGGTTAAGACCAAATACACCTACCCTGATTCGGATTCCCATAGAAATATAGGCATACTATCAATGGGATTCCGAGGGGTCTATCCAGAGCGAAGCTGTTCCCGATCCAACAGCTAACAGAACCTCCTATCACACTTGCATAAGTATCCAATACTTAAATATATGAGAACTATGTCGTTAAGCTTCCATAACGCGCACAAGTGTAATACTAGTCTATTTCACATTATCGATGTCCAGTCCCGATAATACTACGACTAGGGATATTTAATGATTAAACCTTTCGTGGATTAATATTGTCTCATATCTTATTAATCTGGTACTAATCATATGGACTTTTATCATTTTATATATCCAAGTAATCCAATTACAAATGATAAAAGAGCAATTTCCTTTTGTCACATAGTTAATTTGTACAAAGAATACCATGTCTTTTACAAATAATGATGCTATGGGTCATAATTATCCAACAGTGGGTCCAAAGCTATTTCACGTGGCCAAGTCATTCTAGAAGACACGCAATAGCCGATTTTGAAGATAGGACCATTTTGAAGAATTTGGTCATTTTATGCCTTATATGTAATTCGGCCAAATGAGCTTGTATTTTGACCTTTTGCTTGACATGTTGACTCTAGTTAGGCTATTTGTAACTTAGTTAGCTAGATCATTTGGGTCAAATTGGATTAGATTTAAGTTAGTTAGTTAAAGGACCTATTAGGCATTCTTTAGAAAAGATGCCCATTTTGTTGACTTTTTATTTTTGATCTTTTTGCCACTTGCATAAAGATCTTGGTGGGGATATTTGTAATATTTAGTAAATGACTACTTAGGGCTTTAACTTTATGTAGCCATTGGGTAGTTTTAGGACCTTTTGGTCTTTTTACCTTTTGAAGGGCATTTTAGTAACTTTGTCTTATCATATATATTGTAAACTTTGTCTTCTTCAATAGTAACACACATATTTCGAATTTCTTCAAAGAAAAATGGCTATGGCCGAATTTCAAGCTTAAGGGATGGATTCCCATTTGTTTCAGCTTTGACTTATCTAAGGCGTGGCAACCTTGGTGGCGTCTCCGTGCTAGCATAACACTGCAATGAATCATCTTAAGGGTTCTCAAAGACAAGTTCTTTATGGGTCTTCTTTGTGGCATTGGAAGGGTTTTGTTCCTACAAAATCAAATTCGCGATGCTTGGGGTTCTATTCGTTGCGAGGGGTTTGCTTGGCCTTAAACATCCAAGTGAGTTCCGCGTCAGAGAGTCAAGACTCAACCATAATAAATGCTAATATTAAATAAATAAGAAATAAAATAAATTATGGGGTTTAAGAATTATTTGTGCCAGTCAATATAAATCCAACGACGGCGGAAACATGAACTGTCAACAGAGAGTCAAAAGTTTCTTCAAGTCAAATCTATAGCCTTGAATACCCTATATGGATAGCAAGCTCTCAGAATAGTAAAGCATAGTCAGAAGCATAAAAAAGGTGAAAAATCAGAATCAGACATGAGAGTCCCGATAGACTATGGACGTCAAGAAAGGAGAAGAGGTTGTAGATCCCAAAACCTAAGCTCATAAGCAACGAAGCACATGAAAGTCGTAAGCGGAGATGATTAGTGACCTCACCTCAAGTGACCTAAAGTAGATACGACCCTGAACTACCCAGATTTCCACCTCTTAGTAATACCAGCAGTAAGAATTGTTCTGAAAGATTCTATTTTATACCTGTTTTACATGAGTAATAGACTATACCAAGACATAGAAACCAGAACAAGGGACATCGATATCTGTAGAGACATAATATGATTATTCCAGCCTGTATCACCATAGAAAGAGATAATTGTATAGAAACTCAATCTGCATAATATTAAGACAGAAGTAGTGAATTTGAAAGAATGATCTACCCAGAAGAGACTTGAAAGACTTCCAAGGTCAGATAAATAGAACTCGATCTAAGCCACAATAGCAAGTTCATAAGAACATACCAATAGATCATAGACACTCAGGATTTAACAGAATGTACCAGTGTAAACAGTAGGATAGAGTATCATAACTGTGATTTATAGCAAGAAGTAGAGATCCAGAAGGAAACTTACAAGATAAACGACTACTAGCCTCGCCAGTACAATCTAAAGCTAAGAGATAGAATATAGAAACAATCAAAAAAGATATAGCTTGTAGCAAGGAAGTTCAGTCTACATAGTAAGAATAGACATCTTAATTTGAGGACAAGAAATAAATGAAGACTTTAGGATGATTGATAAATATTGAGAAAACTTAAGACATTAAATGGTCGATGTAGCTTTCAATGAACGAATAACCAATAACAGAGATGCGTATTTATAGATCTCTATGGAATACATATACTTACCCTTCTAATAAGAGCTCGGTAAGGAGAAGAACTAATATAAATGTGTATTTGACGAATTAGACGAATCGCGAGACAGCTAGGCAGCCAAATCAATGAGTTCAATGGAACATAGATAAGAATCAAGAGATATAATAGTTTGAAGTCACAACGAGTCACACTAAAGCTAGAAGCCATCATTAAAATGGGAACCCTTAAGGGAGTAAAGACTCAAAAGTGTAAATGGACCAGAAAGAACGACTCTCAAGAATATAGTTTATAGCTCATAAAGAGCCTCAATGTGATGAGAGGGAGAAATTAGATGCAGAATAACACCTGAACCAAAGGATTTAATAGAGATGTCTTAGCAATCATAGTTGATGGAATTTTCAGGGGAATACAGATGAAATGAGTTCAAGGATCTAATATGAGAAGGAAATTTATGTAGCGGAGTAAACTTCATAATGAGGGATAGCAAATAGAATATAGTAAGACTCTGAGAGAGAATAAAGACTTAAGATGGTTAAAAAATGAAAATTAGTAGGAAGAAGTATAGAGGCAACATGATGAAGCATTTAGAGAGCATGACTCTAGTGAAGGTTCATGATAAGAGATAATATGATTGATAATCAGGAAGCGTATCAAGAGAGAAGAAAACTGGAGACAATGTAGAAAATACTTAGCAGAAGTATCTTAGTGTGGAAGTTGACCCTAGTAGACACGAGAGTCTCAGGCTTATAGATGAGTAGGACGCGCAAGTATGGCATGGGGTAGTTAGAGAGGTCAGCACAACTGGAAAGATTTTGGGACCAAGCCCCACTCTCTCAACCCTTGTTATACAATAACAACAAGGATTGACCTAGATGATCGTCTCAAGATATTTCCAGAAACAAATGAATGCATAGTAGAGAAGAAGACTGAAACATAAAAACTTTCAGATGTGATCCAAGAGCATGATAGAAGAAGGAAATAGCTCTAAGTAGAAGATTCGAGAGAGAAGCTGTCTCGATGAAATGATGAAGAAGGAAAATAGTAGTAAAGCAATAATGATATACGTAAGAACTAGTGACAGATTTGACTAGGGAAATATAGTACATGATATCCTCCGAGTAAGGAGACAATGACATAAACCACATGAGTTCCAGGTATAGAGGAGAGCATGAAAGAAGACTTAAGGGCAACAAGTAAAATGTATGGAGGTGGAATTGCCGAGATTAAATGAAAATGGAAAAAGACATCAGATAAACAAATGTAAAGGTACGTAATCACAAAATAAACTTTTGATGATTAAGATTAGCAGTACTGCAAAATTGCAAGCTTTCTCAGCTTTAAGATAAAACTAGAATCTCATCCAGAAGGAAACGAAAATAAAATAGTGAGTATAACCCATAAGATTCCATGCAGTATACCTAGCTAGAAACAAGGCGATGTACGACCTGTAATAGATTTATTAAGGTATAACATTGAGATAACCAAAGAAATTAGGTATACGGATATCAATGAGACAAAGACAATACCTGAAAAAATAAAACTTTGGGAGTAATCGAAAGTATGATACTCTTAAGTACAATCAGGCTAAGAGAATAAACTATTGTGAAGGAAAGCTAACCAGATTTGTAGCAATAATGGAAATTAAGGTGTAAAAGAGTATGAACATAGATCATGACAGAAGCACTAGTGCCAACGTTAATAATAAAGAACACAATTTAGGCATAAAGATGCATAAAGTCAGGCTTAATATAGATACCTTGTTCAAAAAAAAAAAATTCTTTAATCAATCGAGAAGGATCGCAAGAGAAGCTACCTTGAATTAATGAACTAAATGTGGGAGCTATCGATTGGCAACAAAAGTACATAAAGAAGTTAGCTATGACTTATGAAGTCCTAGACCCATAGATAATCGAATATGTGAGAACTTAAAGGAAAAAGCTCATAAGCAGAAGAACTTAGTAATGAGAAAAGAGAAAAGATCAAATAGTTAGTTAAGATATGATAATGAATGTTAGATTAAGGTCTAATATGTGGAGCTGAGGAAGTACCTAGTAAGTTATGCCTTATAAGATCATTAAGAAGGTTACATTATAAAGAATATTTGAAGAACCTCAGGAAATACTCAAGTCAAGAGGAAATGCGGGTCATTAATTGTGGTACGAAGGACAATAATGACACCTTAAACATAAGGAGTAACAAAATACCTAAGTAATATTTAAGAATTAGTGTTATTATATCAAAAGATATAAAGACTATGAAGAAATAATTCAGTCGGAATGGTCGTGGGTATGTCCCTATTAGTATGAACATATTAAATTCAGGCAGTACTTTACAATTTAAGTACATGTACCATTTCGAAGGAAACCTAAGCCCAGATTATGAGGAATTGAGTATTTTTAATACACCCTACAAGATGTTATATAGTATGAAATAAGAGATTGATAGAAGTTTATGAAGGATACTTTTCATTAAGAATGACACCTTCGTGTGAAGTCTAGAGACATAACACAAAACCCCAGGATTGAGCTTTCATCTACAAGAATCAAAAGGAGTATATCGAGGTAATAGATTCCCATAAGTCATAATATCAAGTTCTCGGACAAGATAGTAGGAAGCAAGTAAAGAAAGATAAGAGTAGCAAAGGTAAGATACCATTAAACCAAGTTGAGCCTGAGCAGTTTAGCATTAGAAAGGATTCGAGGACGAATCATATTTAAGGGGGAATTTGCAACGATCAATAATCCCAAGTCCCAACTACAGTTACATCGTCAGGAAAAATCAGTAAATTCTTCGAAATTCCGATACGAAATTGTACAATATTTCACTCCGGATAGCTTATGGTACATGGGTCATAAATTTCTCATACGAACTCTTTTTTTTTATGGATTTTATATTATCGGAAAGCTAAGCCCGGGATCTATAACTTCCGCGTTGAATATTTTTCCAAATTCTGAGAAATATAGGGTCGAATTGTGAGTATCTCAGACTCTCTGCACAGTGACGAAAATAAGACATAAATAAGAAAATTATTCTTCAAACCCAAACCCAACATTTTTTAAGATGGCCCAAAAATCCTAAATATCCCTCAAACCCCCTAGACTTCTCTAGAAAAGACTAAACAAATGAAGAAGAAAATGAGTTAATAACCCCAAGTATTTAAAGGCTATTATTCTTGCATTCTCAAAAGATTTGAAGAAAAAATGAAAACGTGAAGAGATGGAGAGGAGAAAAGAAAAGAAGAAAGAGAAAGAGATGGAGATTTGCAAGAAATTGGAAAGAGAATAGAGAGAATCCAACCCAAATCAAGCATAGGAAGATAAAAATGGAGCTTAGAGGCTCAAGTTGTGAAGGAATAATGTGATTCAAGGTAAGGATAAACTTGACCTAAATTGTGATACTTTGAGTTTTGAAATTTTGATAATTGTAGTATGTTGTTGGCTTTAATAGGATGATGATTGAATGATTATTGTTTTAAGAAATGGGTGATTGTGAGAAACCCAACTTGATTAAATCTTTAGGTATGAAACTAAGTGAAGTCTATAGAATGGACATGAGATGATGTAGATGGTGATATTGATGAAATTTTGGATATTTATTGTTGTTATTGCTTGTGTAATATTGTAGAATTTGAGAATGAAGATGAATGTTAGAGTTGAGTCCTGAATTCAGGTCAGCATCGCGATGTGTGACCCCGGCGTCACGACGCGTACTGGGAATTTTTCCATAGATTCGTCTCTGGAATGTGAGCATTGTGACGCCTAGGGATTTGCATCGCGAAGCGTAGAATAGAAGATGATCACTGGATTATCAGCATGTGTGAGGGTCACGACGGCCAAGGGACAGCGTCGCGACTCGTGACCATAATTTTCTCCAAATCAGTTTTAGTTCAATTCAGTTTCACCCTAGCATGTTAGAGGCCACCCTAAGGGTCTCGTATCAGCCCGTATACACACATTATATCATAATATAAGTATGATATGCCTTGAGATGATAACAAGTGTTTGAATGGATAAACTTAGTTTAATTTTGGAATATGTTCCCCAGCCTACTTTCTAATCAAAGTTATCAATTATAGATCATCGCAAGAACCGCAATTTCCTTCAGCAAGTGAGTAATGCCAGCCAGATTCCAAATCTGTGAGTGGACACTTTTCCCTTAAGTTGACATTCATTATGTTATTTTTCATATCAGACTTACTTTTCGCATTTAGGGCGTTAGCCAAGTTCACATTCGGTTATATTTTGATTAAGCATGTTTTGAGAAATGGTTTAGAAAAGAGATTTTTTTCAAAGCATGATTTTATGTTTTTGAGGCATAGAGGAAAAATCCACCTCAATATGTAACTTGACTCAGACATGGAATTGACAGATAGAAATGTGCACATGTAGAGGAGGGGGGGACGGCGATACGTAACGCCCCTAGATCCTAGTTTAGGACTAAGGATGACAGATGTCCATAGATCCTAGTTAAGGGTCAGACAGTAGCATAGATTTGCACTCCTAGCTCTAGTTCACTGGCTTAAGGGACGACTATACGTAACTCCCCAAGACCACTAGTTAGGCATATGAGGGGATGACGCTACGTAATGCCCCCATACGTCGGGTTTTTCAGAGATAGATTTCAGTGACAGATTTTTTAAAAGAAAAGATTTTCAGAGATGCAGTTTTCAGAAATGAAAGTTTTATAAAAGAATTTTAGAAAGAAAATTTAGTTTCAAAGAAAAGACTCAGAGTTTGCAGACAAGAAAAGCTTTCACATTAAAGATTTTTCGGAAAAGTGGTGTTTTCAGATAAGAAAATAGTTTTCAGAAAAAGATGGTTTTCTGGTGACAGTTTCGATTTTAGAACCAAAAGTTTTTATAAATGCACATAAGTTTTTATTTTAATCGTCCAGTCACTTATATCGTTCAAACAATCTAACCCCCATCCACTCCCAGTTTCTTTTTTTTGCAGGTTTACCCAGAGGGCAAGCTCGGGAGGATGGATACTGATGGCGATCACTAGAGTGTTCGGTCCACCATGTCGAGTCAGAGATAAAGTTCAGTCAAGTTAAGTAAAGTCTAGTTACAGATAATTGTATAATAAGTTGTGTACTAATGTATAAGTTGTTAAGATAAATAATGTTGAGTTTTAGTTGTGTGTGTACTGTTTTATATTCTATGTCATGGTTTTTGTCAATGGTCTCATATATGAGATTATATTTGAAAAAGAGTGTCAGTGTTGTTCATAGTGAGAAGGTCAGAGGCTTAGGGGAATAGTACGGTCTATTTCCTGCCGGTAGCATCTCCAGATTGGGTATGTTACATTAAGAGAGACCATCCATCTATATTTCCACTAACTTGAGCGATCATGAGAATCTGGAAACTTTAATTTAGCTTTTGAGACACTTTTGACATATTAATTAAGACATGTCTTAATCTAATATATAATTTATTACTCAATTCAAAAATAATAATGAAACCAATTTTACAATGTATTTTATTCTCTACTATTTTTCTTCTTTTATAACACGTTATCAGCACGATCGACTTCTATATAAGTTTTTTCTTTACAAAAAAAAGAACTGAGTACGCCAAATCTTATTAGTATGCTCTATGGTTGCCATTAAATTGGATCTTCCATATCAAAAAAAATAAGTACCATGTTTTTATCTCCGATTCGCTTTACATTTATTTTATTTTTCCATAATTATGACAAGTATAAGAAGTAAATTAAAACCTAAAGTTCAAAACTCATTAATTAATCTTAGATTAGAACATGAAGTTTTAAATCTATAAAATAATTATAGAACCGAAATTCTAAATTTATGTTACAATAAAGAGAACCTGAAGTTCTAACTCAATCAATTATTAAAATTTTGGATTAGACCTGAAGTTCTAGATCTACTAAATAATTATAGAATCTGGAGTTCTATATTTAAGCTACAATTAAAGAACCTGAAGTTCTACATGATCAATTAAATTATATTAAACCTGTAGTTTTAAATATACCATACAATCTGAAGTTCAAAATCTATAGTACCATATTTATGAAATTGAAGTTCTAAATATTAACTTTATCAATAAGAAATTCTAGATAATACTATAAGATCGAAACCTAAAGTTCTAGATCAAAAAAATATTTTTCAAAATAGCATAAAGTTCCAAATATGTGTATGTAATTTTTTTTGTTTACATCATACGAATTTATGTGGGTATTTTTATTTTCTATTTATTTTATTTTAATTATTTTGAATTATACTATATATATTATTGCTGCTAGAAGTTTGCAATAATAAAAAGCTAATTAGACCTGAAGTTTAAATGAGCTTCTAATGTCAGACTCTACAGTTTTGAACTATAATCTATAAATAAAACATAATGTTCTTATAGATACGAAAATCAGTTTCTTAATATTTCCAGTAGTGAATGTTAATTCCCACTAAGTACAGATATAATAGAGAAATTCTGCAGCAGCAAATGAATAAGACTCTGATATGTGGAATCTTAACTTGTGAATAAAATTTATAGTTTCGTATTGCTTTCTCTGTATCTCTTTACTTTAAAATTATTTATTTTCATTTATAATATGCTTACACCTATTCTCAGTTTATTAAGATTTGAATCATCAACCAAATGTGATATATTTATGATAAAAATATCCTAAAGATATTTAATATTTTCAAATATCCTGAAGATATTACTTTGATTGGTAAAAAAATACAATGATTATATACTTAATGTACATAAAATTTATATTTTATTTGTAAATATCATTGATAAACTTTTATGAAACTTTTTAGAAATCATATAAACATACAAAATAAATTATCTGCTCTAAAAAAAGATGAGGTATGCCTAGTTATTAGTGTTGTTATATATTTTTTCGAGATAAGAAATATTTCTCGAATTTAATATTAATTGAAGGCTCTGGAAGAGCCATAATTTTATTAGGAATTGGAACTAAACTATATATCGAAAATACCTTATATTCAGCCATATCCAATAGAAATATGATGAATTTCAAAGATATCTATCGAAATGGTTATCATATTAAGGCTTAAGTATACAATTACTATTGGCAATTACAAACAAATTAGAATATAAAGTTTTTAGTTGTAACTATTAGAACCAAAAGTTCTATATCAATGATTTTTATATATGAACCTGAAGTTCAGAAAATTAATCTTATAAATTAGAATTGGAAGTTTTACAATAATTTTTAACTCTAAACCTGAAGTTTTGAGTTGTAAATTCTAAAAGAGAATCCAAAGTTTTAAGTAACAAAATAGAACTTGAAGTTTTAAGTTATAACTTTAAAAATTTAGAACCTGAAGTTATAGGCCTACAATATGAACTTGTAGTTTTATATATGAGTATGAAATTTTAATAGTTGATGCATTTTTTGTTAATATTTTATATTTTGTTTGTTTATGTTTTACTTATATATATTAATATTGCTTGAAGCAAAAGTACATACCATATATGGTACTGATGAACTTATTAAAGGCTCTGAAAAATACCATAATCTTGTTAGCAATCAAATTTTCTAAAAAGATGATATTTTGACCTCATGTTTTATGTATTTTCGATGAAATAATATTTCATCTGTTAAGGGAAAGAAAATCTCATGAAGTAAGACTCAAACTTTCTTAGAGTGTTCTTACCACGTCTCATTTAGATTCTCACACCGGTCATTATCAAAATGAAGTGCAAATGATCATTCGTCTGCATCGAATCACAAATCAATTACGTGATACATTTATAAATGCATCAAAAGTAACCAAGTCATATATACTAGTCGATAATACACTAACTCGGATGATTGTTCCTATTGAACAATCTAGTGTAAAAACAGCTAATAGATTATCTATTGCACATTAGAAACGTGGCAAACCACTTGGTTCAAACGATATTATTCCTCGGAAGAGGAAAATAAGAGATCATGACCTTGTTACAAATAATGCCCAAGCTATAAATACACCCACATTCTCAGAATCAATAGTTCCATAATAAGTAATAATCCCTAAAGAGAAACATGTCCTTCAAGAGATCCAAGACCCTGAAGAGACATAAATCCCCAAAGAGACTAAGTCTCCAAAAAGACAATATCCTCTAAAGAGGAAAAGTCTACAAGTTATAGTTATATAGAGAGATTTGGGTTGTAATAAATTAGTCATCGATAATATATTTGCATTCACAATAGCTACTGAAATTTCAAATGATTTTGGACCTCAAACTGTCTATGAATGTAGACAAAGACATGATTGGCCTAAATGGAAAGAATTAATTCAAGTAGAATGACTTCTTTAGCCAAACGTGAATTATTCGGACCCATAGTCTAGACACTTGAAGATGTCAAACCCAGTTGGTTATAAATGGGTGTTTGTAAGAAAACGTAATGAATATAATGGAATCATTAGCTATAAAACGCGACTAATTACATAAGGCTTCTCTCAGAGACCTGGTATTGATTACGAGGATACGTATTCTCCAGTGATATATACCATTTATGTTTCGATTCTTAATCAGTTTGGCCATCTCTGAAAGACTAAACATGCGTCTTATGGACGTAGTAACAGCATACATGTATGTTAGGGGTGACAAAACGAATCAACGAATTGAATTTGTATCAAATCCTAAACGAATCGAATCAAAATATGATGGATTCGTATTCGATTTGTATTATTAAACGAATCTTAATATCAAGATTCGTATTCGATTCGTTTATTAAACGAATCGAATATGAATATTCGTTTATTCGTTTTGTCATGATATTATTTAATAAAATAATTTACCACACTTGATTTACATTATTCTTCATAAATATATGCATATGAAATATGTAATTAGTATATTTACTAAAAATACCTCACCAAATATCGAAAATATTAATTTTTCTATGATAATTAGCTATAATTTCTCGAATCTTAATTGAAAATTAACAAGAACTAGTAAATAAAAATAATAAAACGAATCCTAAACGAATAAACGAATCAATGAGCTTAAATTCGTATTCGATTCGTTTAATAAACGAATCGAATCGAATTGACCCATTTATTAAACAAATCCATTTTTTCAAACCCCGTATTCGCTTTAAAGCGAATCGAATCGAACGAAAAATAAACGAATCTGACCTAAATTGCCACCCCTACTATATGGGTTACTTGACACTGATATTTATATGAAAATCCCTAAATGAATGAAAATGTCTGAAGCATATAAATCAAAGGATCGTAAACTGTGTTCATTCAAGTTACAACGATCTTTATATGGATTAAAACAATCCGGACGCATGTGGTACAATCATTTGAGTGAATATTTAATGAAAGAGAGATATATAAATGATCATATATGTTCATGCATATTTATTAGAAAGTCTGAATTTATATTTACTATTATAGCATAACTTAATTGAAACCCTAAAGAGCTTTTAAGAACTACTGAATATTTAAAAACAAAATTTGAGTTGAAAGACTTGGGAAAAATAAAGTATTATCTCAGTTTGCAGATCAAGCATAAAACTAACGAAGTGTTTATCCATTAGTTTGTATATTTGAAATGATTCTAAAACGTTTCAACATGGATAATTCTCATTCGTTAAGTATTCTCATGGTAGTCTGATCTCTCGATCTTAAAAATGATCCATTTTGTCATAAAGAAGATAATGAATATATACTTTATCCAGAAGTACAATATCTTAGTGTCATTGGTGCCTTGTTATATTTAGCTCAATGCACCAGACCATATATTGTAGGAAACGACTTTCCTTAGCACGTCGGAAGTTGCTTGTGGTGGGCACCGGCTTTGGTATGGATCTTTAAAATTTTCTTTGCCTTCTCTCTTTATTGTAGTAGCCGAAATCAATCATTTGGTGTCCAATGCTTGGATTAACCACTCGATCTTCCGAACTATAACTCTAAACCAACAAATCGAAGTGTGGGCTTCACTCACAAAGATCGAAACTCTAAACAATTTAGAGAATAAGGATGTCACAAAGATGTTTGGCTTTTTGAAATCTCAAACACTATCACAATACTTGTGAATGCTTGAACTGTCTCTATTTTCTCTCCTTTTCTTTCTCACAACACTTGTGTGAATGAATGCAAAATGTTAACCTTAAGAAGTGAGAGAAATGGTAGAGATTATATCTCTTACACAAGCCAACTAACCTTGTCTTTAAGCATCAAATGCTTTATTGCAATGGCAAACACAAAAATGTGAATGTCATACTGTAGGAAATAGATGTTGGATGACGTTGTTCCGGGCTCCCGGCCCGGTTGGGAGTACGGAGTAGCCCGCGGGGGACTAAACAAGAAATAACATGGAGTCGCCACCCGGTGTGAACCGGGAAAATGATTTAAGGCTGCACTCACCCCTCGCAAGGGAAGACCTCAAACCATTGGGTTCAGAACGGTCACTTACTTATGCCACTTGTAATGATATGATTTGTGCAATAATTTAATCGAATCTACGCAACATATTTCCAAGAGTATTCTACTTTTAAGTTCATATGCATGAAAGTAATCATCATAACGACAAACATACGGTATCACACAATAATCTCATTAACATGTTGAATCATCAAACACGAAAATAAATAGCAACTTAAGCATAAACATAAAGAAACACATATTCCGAAAGGAGATAACAAGATCATGCATATAGGAATAACATACTAATGGCTAAACTCATGCTTGAGAAACAAGTAACATACTAACGACCTAATCATGCTTGAACACAATCTCACGAACACATCAACGGATAAATGCGGGAACACACGTAGATGGCAGCATAAAAAAGACTAATGGAATGGCATGGTTAATTACATAATGCAAGAGAAATCACCCAAGAAGCAACCATGCATGAAATGTGATTAAAAAGACTCAGTTCATGACCGGTTGTAAACACACACGTATAACGCAAGCGCACGTATCGTTCAAGTAGTATAAAAATATCGATCCCACGAGGACTTAATTCCTACTGTTGTTATTAATTATTGATACTATTTATTTACAGGTATCTAATTATATGGAGAAGAGAATGATTGTTTGATTGGTTGAATGTGGTTTTCCTTAATTAAAATAAATAAAATAAACAAAAGAAAATACTAAGGAAAATAACAAAAGACTCAAAGATCTAGGGTTGTGAATCATTCTAATATCTTTTAAAAGATGAAGTGATTATTTTATGTTTGTGTAATAAATCAGTTTACTAACCTGGAACACGAAATTATGCAAAAGCCTCTGTCGATGGTCAGACACAAATACCCAGTTTAACCCAATCGAACCATATGTCTATGTCAACCAAATTATCTGGATTCATTAAGTTTAAGTTCCAATTATGGCTACCTCCGCCCGACAGGTATATGTCTATCCTGTAAGGAAATCTATTAAAGGGTTATCTATCCTCAAGGAAGATCGTGGGCTATTAAGTCTAAGGCTGAAATCTGAATCCCTATGTCTAGTTCATTTTAGATTTTCCACATCAATCTTATTAGTGATCAGACAACAAGAAGCATTAAGCTTAAGACTTAATAAGTAAACCTTTAAATTACCAAACTATAAAATAACCCCTTATAAACCGGTGATATTAGAATTCATCACAACCACAGATAACTAACACATAACTAGGGCTAGTAAAAATTTAAATAAAATAAAAGACATAAAGTAAAATGCTGAAAAGTAAATAATGACGAAAGTAAAATGCTGAAAAGTAAATGCTGAAAGTAAATTGCTGAAAAGTAAATGCTGAAAGTAAATTGCTGAAAGTAAATTGCTGAAAAGTAAATGCTGAAAGTAAATTGCTGAAAAGTAAATGCTGAAAGTAAATTGCTGAAAAGTAAATAAAGTAAAAGTACAATAAAAGAAAATGATGAGGTAAAAGGATCCACTTTTATTACTTCTATTTTAGATATCTCCCTTAATATAATATATTAACTTTGCATGATAATTACCAACCAGTCATATAAGCGGTATCCAGATTAAGTCAAATTAATAATTAATTACCAACCGACCAATCATGCGGTATCCAGTTTAGTCAGGTTAAAACCAATTAAATAATTACCAACCGACCAATATGGCGGTATCCTCGTTAAGTCAGGTTTTAACTAGTTTATATATATAATTAAGGGAGATTAATCTAAATATTAGTAATAAAAGTTTTACCTTTTACCCCAGCAAAGGGGAGTTACCTCCTCATTACTGAAAAGTAAAAACTGAAAATTAAAGAAAGAGAAGTATTGTGCGTAAAAGTAAATTGCGGAAAGTAAAAACTGAAAAGTAAAGAAAAGAAAGTACGAAAGCGGAAATTAATTACTGAAAGCTATAAATAAACAAACAAGATACAATCTTCTTAGTATTCTTAAGGAATTCCTTAGAAGAAAGTATGAATTTTACAAATGAAATGGCTTGGTATTTATAGGCAAAATTTTGCCTCCATCAAATCATCCACCAAATCCATTATTAATTGCTCCACTAATTGCACCACTAATTGCTCCACCAAATCTATTATTAATTGCTCCACTAATTCTTATCATGTTTGGTGGTGATTTGATAATTTTTATTATATTTATTAATTTATTTTTTGCTTTGAAAATGATTGAAAGTGACTTTAATAATTACACACAACACACTTCTGGATAGTTCATCAATTTCGGGCATGACATCTTCAGAATTCGAAATTATTTTGTCTTTCAAAGTTGTAGATCTTTGAGTTTTCTTTAATCTGGAACTTGAATCAGCTCAATCCGATAGCGGAGTAAAATATTATGCCCAAATTACGACAGATGCAAAAACTGGAATTTCCAAAACTGCACTTCCTTAAAACGCCCTTTCAAGTTTCCAATCTCCAAAATTAATATGTCAAGTCCAATTTTTTGCCCTTATTTGACCCATATTTCGTCCTAAATGATTTCATTAAGTCCCAATATTATTTTATCTGCAAAATAAACTAAAACATATCAAAATGTTTATCAAACCCGAGAAACTAACCAAATATTAAGTTAAAGGGGCGGTAAATATTGATATATTTTCCACTCATCACACCCCCAACCTAACATTTTGCTAGTCCTCGAGCAAAAAACACAAAATAAAATATAAGAAATAATTAAAATTAAACTAAGCCACTTTCGTAGGGATCACGGTTGCATTTAGCATATGCAAAAGCCTTTAAACCCCTAGGTGTCCCTAGTGGACGAGTTATAGTCTCATGAGGGCTTACAGCAACGATACCCACAAACGTTTTACAAAATTAAAAAGATAATAAAACTAATGCACACAAAAGCAAAAAGACAAGAGAAAAGAGAATAAAGAAGTTAGTGACTAATCAGGTGAAACTTCTACTTCAAGTCAATAGTTGTTTTGTTTCATTCTAAATTACCGAATAAGCAAATTCTCTGATTATTTATACCATTCTCCATATACACAGTCGACAAAATATTAATCAACTCATTTTTTCCCACAACAGGCACAAGTGTAGTTGATAAGAGAGTAATATTTTTGTCCTAAAATTTTATCAGAATTCACATCTTTTTGCAGCAATGGAATAATTTTTCTGATTTTTCAAATTTTTTTTTCTTCTCTTATTTATATACAATATCTTCCGTCTATGTAGCGAGTGTTGGGTCGGTGGCTCCCAAACCAGTTGGCTTTAGGGCACCAGGTGTTAAGACACCCCTACGGACTTAATTACTCAGACTTCAGATATATATATATATTTTTTGCAACATCCTTGATCCATGTAGCGAGCTTTGGGCCAGTGACTCCCAAACTAGTTGGTTTTAGGGCACTAGGTGTTAAAACACCCTTACAGACTTAATAACTCGGATCTCAGAAATTATTATTTTTTTACTCCATCACTTTTTGAGATGCTTCCTCCAATTAAACTAGAGCACTGAATATTACAAACTTTTCAATTTTAGCTCATGTCCGTATGTTATTATGTATGTTGATAATATCTGCTAACTGAACATATGAAGATCCATTTTAGTCCGTTTTATGGAGAATTTACAAATTAAATAATTAAAATGAAATAAACAAAAATTAACTTGTTCCGAAATAGGTTTGAGATACGTCTCATGAGTGGAAACTCCTTACTCAGCTATCTCTTACCAATTTCACCCTTATAGTCAAAATAAAAATACAAAAACACAAAATATTTTTTGTAATTTTTGAAAAATTTTCAATTTTTTTTTTTGTATTTTTCGAAAAATTTTGGACTAAAAATAAAAACAACACACAAACTAAAAACAAAGTACTGATCAACTAATTCCCTCCCCCAAACCTAAATGAGACATTGTCCCCAATGTCTTAAACAGTAGAAGAAGAGTTTAGAAGATAATTCTTGGTTAGCTGAAATTCTAGGAAATTAAAGGTTAAGATCCAGATTAATCCGACGCCTCTTACCATGATCGTCTTCAAACCAATTTATCTTTAAAAGGATAGGGTCAACTTGTGGTTCATAGGCTAAGAGTTGGTCAATTAGATCCGGAGCAGTTCTGGCAGTGAAGATGAGTTCTTTTTCATAGGCTTTGACACGAACCCATTTCTCCGGCATCATCAAGAAACACACAAAGAAAATCATAAAATCCTTCAACGTTGTACAGTCCAAGCGGTTTCTGGTGTATGTTCAGGTTCGCCCAAGATAGCACAATAAAAATTTCCTCCAATGTACCCAAGCCACCTGGCAAAGCAATAAAAGCATCAGCACGGTTAATCATTTCTACCAGTCGTTCAGACATACCTGGCACGATCAGTTCCTCTCCGTTTGATGGTTCAATAAGATTTACCTCTACCAAGGGTTTTGGGATGATTCCCAAAACGTGACTGCCTCCTTCCTGTACAGCGTTTGAAACGATCCCCATAAATCAAAGATTGCCCCCGCTATATATTAAGTGTATATTCCTTGCAGCTAAGACTCGACTCAATTCTTGTGATGCTTCTACGTATTGTGGCTTAACACCAACACTACTACCGCAAAACACACAGTTATTTTCAACTCGTCTTCTTGAAGTGGCTTCCATTTTTTATGTATTTCTTTCTCAACTCTGGATGCCTTCAAAAGTGCAATGACGGCCTGAATTTATAGTACCTGAAAAGGGTGAGTAATAATAGCACTAGTATCTTCCAGAGGACGTTTGTTTGCTAAATAACAAAAGAAATCGTGAAAGGTCAAAAAGTCTGGATCCTGTCTACGAAAATAAATATAATGACAACAGAAAAATGAATCAAAGTAATAATTAAGGCAACGGAATTGTGTACGCAATACGCCACTCGTTTGGTATATAAATCCATTAGGATGCGTCTTAAGATTTCATTCCTTACTCAGCCATCGCTAATGAATTGGTTCTCATCTTTGTGATTGCCAAACACCATTCCTTCTGTCTTAAAATTCTTTGTTTGTGCTTTTCCCTACAAAACAACACACAAAATTAAAAACTCTACAACATGTATACAAAAAATATGAAAACAGAAATTACAACAAATTGCATGGGTTGCCTCCCTGCTAGCGCTAAATTTTTCGTCTTCAGCCAGACGTGACTGAAATCTATCCGTCAAGGAGGTTTCAACATCGTTTTGGACGTCCGATTAAAGACAATCCCGTGTGCTTTGCTTTTGAAGGGTCTCTTCCAACGGTAAGGTAGCAGAAATTTTTTTGTCCCATTTAGTGCTTGTGCCACCTTTTTGCTCCTTGTTGCTCCAGTGGTTCCTGCAAAGAAAGAAAGAAAATCAGGAGGTCTCGTATGGTGCTTGACTTGGAATGGAAGTTCCATTCTGTCAAGCTTCTGGGTGATATCTTTGATTTGTACTCCCCGATACAGCGATGTTTCTCCTGAATGCTCTAGATTTTCAATTTGGTCTGACAGTTGCTCCTCCATTTTCTCTGTTTCTTGCTCCACCTTTTCTTCACATATGAATTTTACAATTTCCGTATTCAATTCTTTATCCGTCATCTGTGAAATGCATGCTCCATAAGTATCTGCCTGAGGATGTAAAGATGTTTCTGACATTAGGTTTTCATCCTCTGATACGACTGGAATGGATGGTTTAGGTAGATCTTCATCAAACATCATGGAAAATCATGCTCCAAGATCTTCATTTTGAGGATTGAAAGTTTGATCCTCCGTTGTTGGTACAGTTGGTACAAATAGATCAGCTTCATCCTCGTCAGAGTCAGAATAATAAAAATCAAATCGAGACTTTACCGGTTCGGGCTCCTGAACTGATACCTCTGGTTGTTGATACTACTCAGCCTCCTCCTTTGTTAAGGTGTCATTGTGGATCTCTGGGTACTCGAAAGCTTTGTCAGTTTCATCTGATAATTCTTCTTGAGGTACGAAGTTCTGGTTTTCTATTAATTGTCTGATCTGATTTGTCATTCTCTGTATGGATTCTGTTTGACTCTGAATTTGTGCATCTAATTGAGCTTCCCGTTCTTCGAGCCAAATATTGAGCATGTGAATCAACTGATCTTCCTCTGATGGTTCTGGTTCTTGACGAAAATCATAGGTGGATGGTGGATAAGATGGAAAATGTGGTTCTGTGAAATGTGATGGCTCGTCATACCATGAAGGATCTTGATAGCTCTGCCACCTTGGATGGTAGTTTTATTCGCAATAATCTCTAGGGTGGTTACCATTACATATGTCACATCTCCCCATTGCGTTCTGTTGAGCAAATGTGGTATTGCTTGGTTCTGGCATCCAGTGATAAATGTTGGGCTGGACAACAGGCCTCAGAAAACCGGACTGTTGCTCCCAGATTGGGGTGTATCTTATAGTAAAGCTCGTGATCTCTCAATCTCCGAATAATGTTCCATTTTTCAATCACTTGAAAACAAAAGAAAGAGATAAATTACAGATAAAATAAAGAAAATTAGATACAAGTAAATTAGATAGCTTCAAAATTAATAACTCAAGAAAAATAAGTCCCCGGCAACGGCGCCGAAAACTTGATCGGCGTAAACACACATGTATAACGCAAGCGCACGTATCGTTCAAGTAGTATAAAAATATCGATCCCACGAGGACTTAATTCCTACTGTTGTTATTAATTATTGATATTATTTATTTACAGGTATCTAATTATATGGAGAAGAGAATGATTGTTTGATTGGTTGAATGTGGTTTTCCTTAATTAAAATAAATAAATAAACAAAGAAAATACTAAGGAAAATACAAAAGACTCAAAGATCTAGGGTTGTGAATCATTCTAATATCTTTTAAAAGATGAAGTGATTATTTTATGTTTGTGTAATAAATCAGTTTACTAACCTGGAACACGAAATTACGCAAAAGCCTATGTCGATGGTCAGACACAAATACCCAGTTTAACCCAATTGAACAATATGTCTATGTCAACCAAATTATCTGGATTCATTAAGTTTAAGTTCCAATTATGGCTACCTCCGCCCGACAGGTATATGTCTATCCTGTAAGGAAATCTATTAAAGGGTTATCTATCCTCAAGGAAGATCGTGGGCTATTAAGTCTAAGGCTGAAACCTAAAATCCTCATGTCTAGTTCATTTTAGATTTACCACATAAATCTTATTGGTGATCAGACAACAAGAAGCATTAAGCTTAAGACTTAATAAGTAAACCTTTAAATTACCCAAACTATAAAATAACCCCTTATAAACCGGTGATATTAGAATTCATCACAACCCCAGATAACTACAACATAACTAGGGCTAGTAAAATTTAAATAAAATAAAAGACATAAAGTAAAATGCTGAAAAGTAAATGACGGAAAGTAAATGATGAAATTAAATGCTGAAAAGTAAATGCTGAAAGTAAATTACTGAAAAGTAAATGCTGAAAGTAATTGCTGAAAAGTAAATTGCTGAAAAGTAAATGCTGAAAGTAAATTGCTGAAAAGTAAATGATGAAAGTAAATTGCTGAAAAGTAAATAAAGTAAAAGTACAATAAAAGAAAATGCTGAGGTAAAAGGATCCACTTTTATTACTTCTATTTTAGATATCTCACTTAATATAATATATTAACTTTGCATGATAATTACCAACCAGCCATATAGGCGGTATCCAGATTAAGTCAAATTAATAATTAATTACCAACCGACCAATCAGGCGGTATCCAGTTTAGTCAGGTTAAAACCAATTTAAAATTACCAACCGACCAATATGGCGGTATCCTCGTTAAGTCAGTTTTTAACTAGTTTATATATTATAATTAAGGGAGATTAATCTAAATATTAGTAATAAAAGTTTTACCTTTTACCCCAGCAAAGGGGAGTTACCTCCTCATTACTGAAAAGTAAAAAACTGAAAATTAAAGAAAGAAAAGTATTGTGCGTAAAAGTAAATTGCGGAAAGTAAAAAACTGAAAAGTAAAGTAAAAGAAAGTGCGAAAGCGGAAATTAATTACTGAAAGCTATAAATAAACAAACAAGATACACAATCTTCTTAGTATTCTTAAGGAATTCCTTAGAAGAAAGTATGAATTTTACAAATGAAATGGCTTGGTATTTATAGGCAAAATTTTGCCTCCATCAAATCATCCACCAAATCCATTATTAATTGCTCCACTAATTGCTCCACCAAATCTATTATTAATTGCTCCACTAATTGCTTATCATGTTTGGTGGTGATTTGATAATTTTTATTATTTATTTATTAATTTATTTTTTGCTTTGAAAATGATTGAAAGTGACTTTAATAATTACACACAACACACTTCTGGATAGTTCATCAATTTCGGGCATGACATCTTCAGAATTAGAAATTATTTTGTCTTTCAAAGTTGTCGATATTTGAGTCTTCTATTATCTGGAACTTGAATCAGCTCAATCCGATATCGGAGTAAGAAGTTATGCCCAAATTACGTGAGATGCACAAAATTGGAATTTCCAAAACTGCACTTCGTTAAAACGCATTTCAAGTTTCCAATCTCCAAAATTAATATGTCAAGTCCAATTTTTTGCCCTTATTTGACCCATATTTCGTCCTAAATGATTTCATTAAGTCCCAATATTATTTTATCTGCAAAATAAACTAAAACATATCAAAACGTTCATCAAACCCGAGAAACTAAACAAAATATTAAGTTAAAGGGGCGGTAAATATTGATATTGTACTGATCCCCTTCAATAGGTTGCAATGCCAGGAACTCTGCTATGGCTCGCCCTTTGATTACTTTGGACGTGAGGTACTCAATGTCAAACTCTGTCAGCAACACTAACCATCTGCCCAACTTCCCCACTAGCGAAGGTACTGAATGTAGATACTTCAAAGGATTTTCCTTTGCCACTACCTGGATCTTGTAAGACTGGAAGTAATGCCGCAGACGCCCATACCACTGCCAAACAGATCTTCTCTACTTCTTGATAACGGGCTTCGTACGGAAGCAACTTCTTACTGAGATAGTAGACTGCATGCTCTACCCCTGTCTCATCTGCCTGTACCATCATTGCCCCAACTGCTTCTGATTCTATGGCCAAATACAATATCAAGGGTCTGCCCGGTCTCAGAGGTTTCAATATAGAAGGCTTTACCAAGTACTCTATGATCTTGTCAAAGGCTGACTGACACTGCTCATTCCATTTCACCGGCTTGTCTTTTCTCAGCAGTTTGAAGATAGGCTCAAACACTGATGTCAACTTGGCGATGAACCGACTGATATACTGAATTTTCCCAAGGAATGCTCTGACTTCTTTCTCTGTCTTCGGTGCTGGCATCTCAGTAATTGCTTTGATCTTCTCTGAGTCCAACTCTATTCCTCTCATTCCCACTGTATGTCCCAGCAACTTTCCTGACGTTACCCCAAACACACATTTCTTGGGATTCAGCCGCAAGTTGAATTTGTCAACTCTCTGAAGGAACTTCTCCAGTGCTTCTATATGCCCGATTTTTGTCTCTGATTTCACCATCACGTCATCCACATACACTTCAATATCTTTTTACATCAAATCGTGGAATAGCGTAGTGGCCATCCGCTGATAAGTAGCTCCTGCATTCTTGAGCCCAAATGAGATTACCTTGTAACAATATGTGCCCCACTCGGTGACAAAGGCCGTCTTGTGCTTGTCTTCTTCAGCCATGAGAACCTGATTGTATCATGAAAACCCGTCTGCAAATGAATACATGGCAGACAAAGTTGCACTATCAACTAGTACATCAATATGAGGTAGAGGAAAATCATCTTTCGGACAAGCCTTGTTAAGATCTCTATAATCCATACACATTCTGACTTTCCCGTCTTTCTTCGGTACTGGCACAATATTTGCTAACCATTCATGATACTTTACTACTTCCAGGAACCCCACATCTATATGTTTCTTGACTTCTTCTCTAACTTTCTCAGCCCACTCTGGTCTCATCCGTCGGAGTTTCTGTTTCACTGGCCTCATATTCGGATAAGTTGGTATTGTATGTTGGGCGATGCTTCTGTCTACCCCAGGCATGTCCTCGTAGGACCAAGCAAAGACTTTGGCATATCTGACTAATATTTCTTCTAATTTCCCCCGTTCCTCAGAGGTAACCTCACTTGCGATTAGGATTTCCTTGGGACTTTCAGGTGTACCCAAGTTAAATGCAATCGTTTTGGTTGGGCTGATATCAAATATACTCAAGTCATGCAAATTGAAAGGAATAGACTCAGACAAATAAGCAAAAATGTTGTCTTTGTTGCTAGCAAATGCAGAAGTACACTCAAATAAATCAGGAAGATAAATGTCTTCGTCATCCACAGACGTTTTATCCTCCGCAACTGGGTTTTTCTCAGTTTCTTCATCCTCCCCAATAGTCAGGCCCTCCAATTTCATCAACTCTTCTTCCCACTTATCTTCTTCTTTCATAACTTCTTTCGTCAGAGGCTTCTCACCCAGCATATCTTGGAAGATCTCAAATCCAGGCGCCACAATCCCATTAACTTCTATTGGTTCGGGCTCACCTTGATACCCTGAAGCCTTCACAAAGCATTCCATCAATTTCAACCCTTTCTTTTTAGCCCTCGGCTTTTCCTCATCAGACTTGTACCCCAAACCCATTCGAGTAGTCTGACCTCTAAAGTTAGACAATATTGAACCTTTGCCTGGCTCGAACTTCATCTTTTCCATGATCCTAGCCACCTTAGGATCCACCCACTCCTCAAAAGTCACCGACACTTGGAACCTTGTGAAATGTTGTATTTCCAAAGCGGCCACATCATTATCCACCTCAGCTCGAATGATGACAATCTCTCCCCCGTACGGGAACTTAATAACCTGATACAGAGTGGAGGGCACGCCCCCAAGCTTGTGAAACCAAGGCCTTCCCAATAATAAAGCAAAAGTGGCTGGGATGTCCAGCACTGTGAATTCAACCTCATCTTCAATTGGGCAAACTTTGACCATTGCTGCAAAAGTACCCTCAACTCCCCTCTTACTATCATCATAAGTTTTAATAGTCATACCGGAGGGGTCCAGATCCGTTGGCTTCATACCCAGTTTTGCCAAAACTTCAATGGGTACACGTTGATGGAGGGGCCATCATCTACCATCACACAAGAGGTCTTTTTGCCCTTTACTTCAGCTTTGATGAATAAGGGTCTATTATGGTTCCTTCCCTCAGCCGGGAGTTCCTCCTCAGAAAATGTTATCTATAGAGCTTCCTTATGCACTGATCCAACAAACATCGCGGGGTTGGCATCCTCTGTCACTACTATCTTGCTCAAGGCCTCAACCATGGCCCGCCTGTGCTCTCGAGATGCACATAACAATTCCCAGATGCTCACTTGTGCTCGGGTCTTCCTCAACTGATGCAGTACTACATCTTTCTCAGTATTTTCTGTATTCTCAGCCACTTCTCTGCCAGAAGTCAGCATTTCCTTGCCCTTTTCAGAAAAGGTTCTTTCCCTGTTCTGTTTCATCTTCGCTACTGCTATCCCAAATTCCTAGGCAGAAGGCTTGGTGGTCAAAGGATTTGAGGACAAGGCTTTCGGGTTGGCCAGAGTTTATCATATAGGTTGGTGGTGGGACAGAGTGGTAATTCGGCATGGGGTTTTTGTGTGTGTTAGGCTTTTCTGTTTTGGGTCAGGTATCTTTTTGAAGTCTATAAGGTCCTGGATTTCATGGCGAAGGCGGGCACAATTGTCAGTGTCATGGCATTTCTGTTGGTGGAAATGGCAATATTGGTTTAGGTTGAGATGTGGTGGTAGAGGGTGTGGAAGCAGTTTGGTTTCTAAGGGTTTCAAAAGTCCTTGTCTCTTTAATTTCTCCAGCACCTTAGACAAGGGTCTTCCTAAGTTGGAAAATCGTCGGTTCCGAATAGTAGCAATTTCATCGGAAACAGGCTTGGCTTCTTCCTCTTTAATATCCATGACAGTTTCCCTCAACTGTCAAAAATCAGTAATCATGGAGGTCATCCTCCTCAACTTGAGATAGATCGAGGGCTTAGTACCCTTGATAATCATCTTAATCCGGTCCTTCTCTGAGGGCCGAGTCTGCATTTTCAGAAGCTGGCTTCTCCAGCGGTCTACATAATCCTTGAAGCTTTCTTCCGGCTTCTGCTTAGTGTTCTCCAAATCACGGAGTGACAAATCAATTTCCAAATCTGTAACATATTGCTTCAGAAAAGCGTCAGCCAGTTCCCTCCAGTCTTCCTTAACCTTTCTTTCCAGGTTATGATACCATACTACCGGCGCCCCCTCAAGTGACATCCCAAACATTTCTCTGCACCTGGCGCTGTGACAAGCCCACTGAACTCATAATTGAAACATATTGCCGATGATGGACCCTCGGGTCCCCATTCCCATTGAACTTGGCCATATCAGACATCTTGAACTGAGCTGGCAGTTGTTTTTCAAAAGTCATTGCTTCATAATCTAACAACTCTTCATGTTTACCCCTCATTTTGCGGGTAACTGTTTATACCTGATCCCGGAGCTTCGGAAATTCTGTCTGAGACCCAATCATTCTTCATGTCGCATATTCTGCCATGTCATCATCAAAAGTGGAGATATCATCCCCCAACCCATTCGGAGGCTCCTCACGCCTCACATTCTCAGAATTCCCCCCAGCACGGGGCACAGCCATATTAGCCACGGCAGCAGTCAAGGCTTGTAAGTGTTCAGTAATCTTGGTGAGATTGTTCTCAAACTGATCCATACGAGATACCTCATTCTCTGATTCACTCATGTTTGTTATCGGTCTCTTGGTGAGTCTTCCATCTTCCCTTACCCAACGGAATCTATGGTGTCTTTTAAAACTATACATTAGCATGTATGTGTGCATATGATGCATGAGATGTATAGAATGCATAGGTTGGCCCATTATCATTTTAAAGCATTTAACCACGCCATTACGCGGTGCAAACTTGTCCCAGTTGAAAAAGGCCCAACAGGTTTACACTTTGCGATAACATGGCTAAACGACTTCAAATGATGAGAGGCTCAAACATAAAATGGCCCATCAGCATTTTAGAAACATTTGGCCCACTCGTCATAGGATACGAACTCGTGCCAGTTTAAATGGCCCAACAAGTTCGCATTTCTGACAAGAAGTCCAACTGCATCTGAATGCGGATGGTCCACAAATACAAGCATAAAGAGATAATTCAAGCATAGAACAATAATTTCTACAGAGCGGCTCATCGCCATTTCAGAAGCTTTTGGCCCAATTGTCATAGGATATGAACTTGTCCCAGTTTAAATGGCCCAACAAGTTCGCATTTCTGACAAGAAGTCCAACTGAATCCAAATGAGGATGATCCACAAGCACAAGGAAATAGTTGCTATAGGCCATACAACTCCGGTCTACGTGTGGGTTTGCGGGAGTATAGATAAAGACTCTCGCTGGCGAAGGATATCCCACAACTAGGTCTCCCCACTCAAGGGTTCGAGCGACCAAGTGAGCGCATCTTTTTTATACCTCACGGTACGTGCCGACGAGTTATGGTGCTTGACTGACTGTCAAATGGATTACCCGTTGTAGATTCCCCAGAGGGAGGGTGGAGCGAACTCTCTTAAATACCCAAGCCTCTTAGGCTCTTATCGCTTGGTGACAGGAATAAACAACGAGTCCTCCAAATTAGTCCATCACAATAGGCTATGAGTACATGATTATCTAGGTGCCTTCACATATTTTCCTTATAGAAAGGTAGTGAATGAGGGAAGACACAAAACCATTACCTAGCCTTAAAAATGCTTTGGATTAAACCCCTTTCAACCCACGGTAGACACGGTTAATTAAAGCATAAATCCAAACATTACAAGACATTATTTCGGGGCCAATTCTCTATCCCCAGTGGAGTCGCCAAACTGTAGGACACAGATGTTGGACGACGTTGTTCCGGGCTCGCGGCCCGGTTGGGAGTATGGAGTAGCCCGCATGGGACTAAACCGGAGAAATAATATGGAGTCGCCATCCGGTGTGAACCGGGAAAATGATTTAAGGCCGCACTCACCCCTCGCAAGGGAAGACCTCAAACCGTTGGGTTCGGAACGGTCCCTTACTTATGCCACACTTGTAATGATATGATTTGGGCAAAATTTAATCGAATCTACGCAACATTTTCCAAGAGTATTCTACTTTTAAGTTCACATGCATGAAAGTAATCATCATAACGGCAAACATACGGTATCACGCAATAATCTCATGAACATGTTGATTCATCAAACACGAAAGATAAATAGCAACCTAAGCATAAACATAAAGAAACACCTATTGCGAAAGGAGATAACAAGATCATGCATAGAAGAATAACATACTAATGGCTAAATCATGCTTGAGAAACAAGTAACATCCTAACGACCTAATCATGCTTGAACACAATCTCAGGAACACATCAAACGGATAAATACGGGAACACACGTAGATGGCAGCAGTAAAAGTGTCACTAATGGAATGGCATGGTTAATTACATAATGCAAGAGAAATCACCCAAGAAGCAACCATGCATGAAATATGATGAAAAAGACTTAGTTCAGCGTATGCGCGTTCGTGTAGCGTTCGAAAACGCATTCGAACGGTAAATAGAAGGTTCTCGTTCGTGTAGCATTTGATAACGCTTTCGAACGGGACAAGACCTGATGAAACAAAATGCATGCGCGTTCGAGTAGCGTTCGTAAACGCGTTCGAATGGTAAACAGAAGGTTCGCGTTCGTATAGCATTGAGAACACGTTCGAACGAGACCAGACCTGATGTATGATAAAACAAAGGAAATACGTGCGCATTCGAGTAGCGTTAGTAAACGCGTTTGAACGGTAAACAGAAGGTTCGCGTTCGTATAGCGTTTGAGAATGCGTTCGAACGGGACCATACCTGTTGCATGATAGATGACGCAACACATACATAGATAAGTAAATCCACAATGTAGGTCCCCATGTGCCTGATTGAACTCGTTCCCATTCAATCGGGTGTACCTCATCCGGCGCGGCAAAACATCGTGGTAAAGGTAGCCTTTAGGAATTTTCCCTCGAATAAAGGACCTTGAATCCACCCTAGTTAGCCCATGCGCACAAGAATGCAATGCATGCGTAAATAAAGCAATGATATGCAAATGGTAAATGACATAAAAAAGGCGCGGCAAAACATCGTGGTAAAGGTAGCCTTCAGGCATTTTCCCTCGAATAGAGGACCTTGAATCCACCATAGTTAGCCCATGTGCATTATGTTACCGTGCATATAAAATAAGGACAACAATGTAGGACTTCGCATATTCGATTAAACATATTCACATTCAATCAAACACATTTTGTCCGGCGCGGCAAATCATTGTCGTAAAGGTAGTCTTTCAGAATTTTCTTCCCTCAAATAGGGAACCTTCAGGCCAATATACTAAGCCCATGCGCATCACATCATCAATACAAATAAATAATCGTACAGAAATTAAATGGCGGAATATAAAATGCGGATAACAAACGAACAAGATAAAACATATCGAAATATGTGTCGTTTGCTCAAGTGGTACGTGGAGTTGTATCCCAAGTACAGACCGCACTACCGTCCATTCGGATTCGGCTACAGAATTTACATCTGGGTTTCCATCCTATATACCACAAGAGACGACACATTTTCCATTCATTCAAGGGCCACAACACACATCAATCAACGACTCTCATGCGAAGAAAATTCGATAAATGATTAAAATAGGAATAAAGATAAATAAAAGATGGTGCCCTCAGGTCTAACCTTTTAGATCGTCTCTCAGATGTACCGTACACGGTGGTCGGAAGGGTTAATGCTCCGCGGCTCCTCGGTTCACTGGTTCACGTCTTTCCTCACTGTTTTCACTGCTCG
>SKCR01011493.1:0-73541 GCA_019454045.1 Zanthoxylum bungeanum | reverse complement strand
TTCTAAAAAAGGAAAGTGTGACCAACAAATTGGCCGTCTTTGTGTAGGCCTTCGCATACCCGGTTGGACGTATTTCACGTTCATCCAGACATGTCTTATCCGGAGCTATAAAAGTAAATAGGGTGCCCTCAGGTCTTACCTTTCAAGTTACTTTCTTAGAAGTGCGTTAAACTGTCGTCGGAAGGATTGAAGCTTGCTGTTTTTCTGCTTTGCTGGTTCGCTGTTTCCGCTTACTGTTCCACTGTTTCTGCTCGCTGTTTCACTATTTTTGGGCTAAACATCATCAATATAAACAATGCAAAATTCGGAGTAAGGGTTATAAATGTCATTCATAATCCTTTGAAACTCAGAAGGTGCATTCTTAAAATGTCCACTTTTGAGAGGACCGCAGCCACCGCCCATAGCTATGCCCCCTTTAATGGAATGATATGCTAAGGGAGCAAATGACTGAGATCCTTCAAAACTATTTGGTCTAGGCATACGGCCAATTCGGCCAAGATATCGGAAACTGTATCCTGATTGGGTCGATGTGACATATCCATGGCCTAGAAACTATAAGATACCAGATTTTTCCCTCTTTACGGGGTCTGGGGAGGTTTCTACCATGGAACACGTAGGACGATTTACCCTCCAGTGTGGGGAAGTCAATGATTTCCACAAACTGAGATTATTTCACGGATCACTGTCAGGGGTAGCTTTCTCCTAGTATGTCAGTCTGCCGGCCAATTCGGTAAAAAGTTGGCAGCAGATGGAGTAATTGTTTCATGCGTAATTTTACAAGGCTAAATCTGAAGTGGCCTTAGCCGACTTGGCAAACCTAAGACAATTGCCAGGAGAGTGGGCCGAGACAATTTTATAACGGTTTAAGGTAGCCCGAGGCCGATGTTACGTGCCTTTGCCCAAAAAAGAATTTGTGAGGATCGCTCAAGGTTGCTTAAATCTCGATCTAAAAAAGAAGTTTCAGGATCGCGAGTTTTGGGACCTTCCCCAACTCACCACTAGTGTGGTGCGTTATGAACGATTATTACGAGAAGAGGAGCAAATGAAGAATTCGAGCAAAAGGGACATACTATAGGAATATCGACTATGAAATGGGTGAAGTAAACACCGAGTCGGCTGATTTATGTTTGGCCGAATTGGTTAAAGGGAAACCTTACGTTTGTAAGATGTGGGCGAACCCCAAGCGAGTGAAAAGAATGATAAAAAGAACATGAACTTCTCCTTTGACATTACTAAATTCGATGCTATATTTGACCAGTTGTATAAGGACAAGCAAATTAGCTTGAGCGACAGACATACGTTGCCAACAGCAGAGTAAATCGGTAGTAAAAAATATTGTAAGTGGCACAATACATGGTCTCATACAACTAAGAATTGCCTTGTTTTTCGTAATGTCTTACAGGATACCATAGAATCTGGACGAATTACGTTCGAGAAAAAGATGGCAGTAGACAGCGACCCGTTTCCAAAATCGGTGGGGTTGAACATGATCAGTCCAGACCTTGCCAAGATGAACCTGCCGAAAGTCAAATTAGTGCTAGACGAAGGACAACACCATCATCGTCCAATCGCTCTAGAAAGGATTAAGGCACCTTCAGAGCAAGGAGACCAGTAAAACATTTGTATTCGATGCAAGAACGACATGGAATGGATGAAAGAGTTAGAAGACACTTACGAAAGGCCTGCAAAGAGAAAGCCATCATCATGGCAGCCCCGAACCTTCGCCCTACGTTTCTACGGGGAAAATTCAAATTTCATCCAGAATGTAAGGACGTTCAGGCCGAAGATTAACCGGCCCAATGTTTGGCATTCGTACCAAAAGCCACACTCGAGCCAGCGGCCAGACATGAACTATCCCCCTGTAGACGAAATGACGAGGACGCAGTTGAGGCGACACCAAAGGAATTATGGCCGTTTGATGCGTCGACAAGGTGAAGCAAAGGCCACCACAGGCCGTAGCCCTCGTACCATAGAGAAAACAGAAGTAAATAAAAAAATGGGTGACTACAAAGAAGGAACAGTGATAAGTTGCGACGAACGCACTAAATTCGGCAGACAGAAACAGGACGAAACAGACGATGAAGATCCGCCTATCGTCATTCAGTTTGGCAGTATGCCGCCAGTGATGGCTAATCATTACCTATTGCCTGGGAAATTCAGGAGAGATAACAATTGGGAAGCCGGAACAAGCGAGGACGTTTATGAGGGTGGCGAAACTGAATTTGCAGCGCTCTCAATCACAGACAGGGAAGCTGAAGATAAGGAGATGACCGATGTAGAAGAAGAAATAGACATCAAAACTGAATCAAGGAGAAGGGGAATTTCACAGAATCGGCTTCTCAGAGAATTATATGAAGCCGGTAATCCTGCAGGGAGAAGAGTTGGGACGATATCCATTCCTTGTTTTGTATGGGACGCCTAAGGTAAAATGGACCCTCACCAGAGCCGAAAAATGGAGATTGACTGTCAATCATGTCTCCCAAGATTCACCAGCCACATTGCTACCTTCCAGATGAGACATGGAAGAGGAATCGCCGCAAGTTGAGGGTGATCAAGCAATGGAAATAGGGCTATCAGGGAGAGTGTTTTTCCCGAAGCCACCAACACAAATGACGAAGCACCTGCGGCCGTTGTATGTAAAGGCAAAGGCTAACGGGATACCTGTCACCAAAGTACTAATTGATAACGGGGTGGCCATTAATGCAATACCAGTTAGGATGCTAGGACGTTTGGCAAAGTCTGAAGAAGACCTTCTCCCTACGGAAGTGATGCTTACCGGCTTTAATGGAGGGGCGACGACAGAAAAAGGAGTTATTCCATTGGACCTGCAAGTGGGAAGAACTACGAAGACAGTGGTATTTTTCGTCATAGATGGACCAACCACATACAATATGCTCCTGGGACGAGACTGGATTCACGGCAGCCGATGCATCCCTTCATCCCTTAATTGATGCCTGGTTTTCTGGAACCAAAGGGACAAAGTAGAGATAGTGCATGCCGACAATAAGCCTTTCACTGCGGAGACAAACTCGGCTGAGTACTTCATGTAGGAAGGGAACTATGGGCCGACCAGAGTTTTGAATAAAGGGGAAAACCAGACCATTGTGGCTCAGAATGACGAGCCTTACCCCTCTGGGTTTCTGGACAACTTGTTCGCACAGACGAGACCAACCACAGTGGTCTTTGGAGAACCAACACACAGCGGTTCGAATGAAGTACGGCCAGAATAAGGAGCAAGACGCTCTTGCGGCCTCCTAGGCTAATTTATTGGCCTATGTGATGGAGCGAAGAAATGAGGACGAAGCACAGGCCGCTATTTTGGTCTTAAGAGGCAAATTGTATGTACACCAGACGGAGGAAAAAATAAAAAAACTATGTGGAGTGGACTACTTGATGGAAGGAGGAGAATCAAAGGAAAAAGAGTTCGACCTGAATGGACGACGCAAGACAAACATCTCAATAGGACAAGATGCTTTGGATGAGGTAAATTTGGGGAATGAGCACGATAGGCGCATAACTTACGTCAGCAAGGAATTGGAGCCCCAGGTACGTGAAAAGTTAGTTAGTTTGTTGCAAAAATACAAAGATTGTTTTGCATGGGACTACAATGAGATGCATGGCTTAGATAGGACATTGGTAGAGCATAGTCTGCCAATCATGCCAAGCCATAGGCCTCACAGGCAGCCTCCCATGAGGTTTGCGCCTAACGTCATGTCTGATATTATGAAAGAAGTTGAACGACTGTTAGAGGCAAAATTCATTAGGACGACCAGATATTTGGAATGGTTGTCAAATATTGTCCCAGTTAGGAAGAAGAATGGAAAGATAAGGATCTGTATAGATTTCAGAAATTTAAACCTAGCAACACCAAATGACCAATACTCAATGCCGATAATAGATTCCCTAGTGGATTCCACGTCGGGGTATCAAGTATACTCGTTTATGGATGGGTATGTGGACTATAATCAGATTTACATCGCCGAAGATGATGTACACAAGACGACCTTTAGATGCCCAGGCTCTCTAGGGTGTTATGAATGGGCGGCCATGCCATTCGGCCTGGAAAATGCTGGCGCCACTTATCAGTGGGCCATGAACTTGATCTTTCATGACATGATTGGTGAATTCGTAGAAGTCTATGTGGACTATATAGTGGTTAAATCTGTGACTATGGACGAACATTTTGGCCATTTGGAAACGGCGTTCGAACGAATGAGAAAGTTCAAACTAAAAATGAACCCTGCCAAATGTGTTTTCGGGGTGTACGCGGGAAATTTCCTAGGGTTTCTAGTGCACCAACGGGGAATTTAGATCAACACCAATAAGTCTCAGACGATCACCGAAGCTATGCCACCCCGAAATAAAAAAGAGTTGCAGAGGTTTTTAGGGTGAATTAACTTCTTAAGGCGATTCATCTCCAACTATGCAGGTAAGACAAAAGTGTTCTCCTCCTTATTAAAGCTAAAAGGCGAGGACGAATTTGTCTGGACCGAGGAACATCAACAAGCATTTGACAGCCTGAAGAAGTACTTGTCACAGCCGCCGGTGATGGTACCCCCAGTGCCAGGAAAGCCAATAAAGTTGTACATAGCGACTGAAGAGCAGTCCATAGCTGGGATGATCGTGCAAGATGACAACATGAACATTGAGAGAGTCATTTACTATATTAGCAGACAATTGCTGAATTATGAATGTAACTATTCTCCCATGGAGAAATTATGTTTGGTTTTGTACTTCACATGTACTAAATTACGACCCTACCTTAGGCCGAATATAGTGTACTTGATTACAAGAATTAATATAATAAAATACATGTTTTCTCGTCCCATCTTGCATCAAAGAGTCGGGTTTTGGTCACTGTCACTTTCAGAATTTGATATACGGCATGAACCCCAGAGGCCTGTTAAAAATCAAGGCTTGGCCGATTTTTTGGCCGACCATCCATGTTTGAGCACGATCAGGGAAATAAATATGGATTTGGACGAATGTAGTCTGAAACCATGGACGATGTATTTTGACGGATCCAGCACAATGAAGGGAGCTGGAATAGGATTAGTCCTGGTCAGCCCGTTGGGAGAATCTTTCTGATTCCTAGTCAAGTTGAAAGAATGCTGCACCAATAACCAGGCCGAATACGAAGCCTTGATACTTGGGCTAGAGATGCTCCTCAATATGGGAGTAACCCATGAGTCCATCAAGGGAGATTCACAGCTGGTAATTCAACAAGTGATAAGAGCTTTCAAATGTCAAAGCCCATCAGTAATGGCATTATTTGACGTGGACAAAGAATTGGTAGAACGATTTGATCACGCTGAATTGGAGTACATTCCGAGGGAGAAGAACGAATTAGCCAATAGCTTAGCCCAAGCAGCCTCCGGATATAAACAGACAAACATAGGTAGGGTATACATGAGCGAAGAAGTTGAGCCAGTCCTCATGAGGCGATCTAAAGATACGGACGCCATGGTTATCGAAGCCGAAAAAAGGGACGATTGGAGAGAAACGAAATCAAGACATTCCTAAAGCAGCCCGAATTAGGGAAGGATCAAAGGCTAAAACTTAAAGCTTTGAACTATATAGTATCAGGAGATGTGCTATATAAGAAATGACAAGATGGGTTGTTGTTGAAATATGTAGGGCCATCCGAATCCAAAACTATCATGGCCGAAGTGCATGAAGGCATTTGTATGGCTCACCAAGCCGGGGTAAAGATGAGATGGTTGATTGTACGAAGCGGCTATTATTGGCCAAATATGGGAGAATCGTGCACCTCATATGCCAAAGGATGCATTGCTTGTCTGAAGCATGGACCTATTCAGAGGGCTCCAGCAACTGAGATGATCCTAGTAATTAAACCGTGACCGTTTATGGGAGGGGCGATAGACTTGATAGGGAAGATTTATCCTGCATCGAGTAAGAGGCATACTTTCATCGTCGTTGACACCGACTTCTTCACTAAATGGGTGGAAGTCATCCCAGTTGTAGAAATCTCCCAAGAGCAGATCATCAAGTTCATAAAGGAATATATAATTCACCGATTTGGTATACCACAGACAATAATGATAGATCATGGTACTTCATTAAACGGTGAAAAGGTAAAAGACTTCCTGGGCAAATACGGAGTCCGATTAGTGAACACTACCCCCTACTACCCTCAGTCAAATGGTCAAGCAGAATCGACCAACAAGACCCATAAAGGATTGATTCGGAAAATGGTGACAGACAACGCCAGATGGTGGGATGAATATTTGACTCAGGCTTTATGGGCCTATAGAACGTCACCGCGAACAAGTACTTCGGTGACGCCGTTCCAATTAGTGTATGGTCAAGAGGATGTGCTTCCAGTAGAAATGAATATTGAGTCTACCAGGGTGATGCTACAAGACAAACTTACACGGGAAGACTACGACGAGGCAATGATCCAGAACTTGTTGGAATTAGACGACATTAGATGTGATGCGTTGAATCGTCTAGAAGCACAAAAGAAAAGGATAGCCAAGGAATACAACCTCAGAGTAATGACTAAATCGTTCAGGAAGGGCGAATTAGTGTGGAAGACTGTGTTTCCACTTGGTTCTAAAGACCCAGCGTATGGCAAATGGTCGCCCAATTGGGAAGGCCCATTCATGGTAAAAATGTGTTGCCAAATGGAGTCTATCATCTACAATACTTAAACGGAAGAGTGCATACAGGAGCAATAAACTGAAAATACTTAAAGAAATATGTGCCCTCATTATGGGAGCACGAAAACAAAATGCACTGAATAATAAGTTCTCATTAAACATGGACGAAAACGTCCTAAGAATACAAGGATAAACGATATAACGTCTTACAAAAATATTACTTTTGACCCGAAGATCGCCGAAAATCCCCAGGCAGCCCCTTAATGGCCGAAAGCGTCTCCCTCATCAGGCGCCATTCGTCCTGTATTCCCAAACCACTGCGTCTAAGTCGGCCAGGCTTTTCTCAAAATTTATGCGGGCTAACCCCTCATACTCTGCCATAGACTTGTCCATCTCCTCTACTCGAGTAACGAGGGTCCTCCTCTTAGCCTCCTTCCTCATGCAGCTTTCCTCAAGAAGACGCTGAATCTCTTTTAGTTGTCGCTCCAGGTCCAGGAAGACCGATTCTTCGGTCACCATTTCTTCTGTTGTCTCCCTCAGGGCCTGATGCGTGCCTCGAGAGAACCACAAAGCATTTCTTTCCTCATCACAGAAGAGCGAAGCCCGATCTTCTGGCTGTGCACATTGCGATACCGAGAGAGAAGGTTTGTTATGCCATTTTGCATCTCTTGGAGGAAAAGCCGATCATCAATAGATATTGGCAAGGTAGGGAGGGCCAATATTCGACTCAACTCGGAGGAGCTTTTGTCCAATTGAAGGACGTTCTCTGGCCGCGCGGCTTGATTAATTTCTAGTGCAACAAAGGAAGCATATTGGCCAAGAAACTCATAAAGGACCTCCATGTCTGTGCTGGTGCCGACCAAAGGCGAAGGAGGCCGAAAAGAAGCAGAGGACAGTCGTCCAAAGCGATCCAAAATGTCCTGGACTGTTTGCAGCAATGGGTCGGATGCCTGTATACAAAGAAGAAATTAGCAAGTATAAGCCAGGGTAAGGACGAACTAGAGAAGAAGAAAAGACTTACCACCCCAGAACCAGAACCAGAGGGCTGACCCACTAGTGCCTCGAATGCTTCAGCTGCGGGCTACGTTAGCTCTTGTTGAAATGAAGGCCCTGGGGATGATGGATGCTGGGGGGACAAGATTTGACTGTGATACGGCCTGAGGAGAAGACGGCCTAGCAGGAGAACTCGTTGGCAAAATGGGAGACTCATCCCGAGGGGGCAACGGCTGCTCAGGACCGGCCAGTACATGTACTGTCTGAGCAGGAGCTGCGGAAGAAACAACCATGAGAGCCGAAGATGACGACCGCTCAAGCTCAAGAAACTCCACTTGAGGAGAAGAAGTCAGAGGAGCCGAAGACGACGGCTGTGCTAAGACCGAAGCCTGATGCGCATAAGTGCTGGGAGATACCGCTTCTGGCATCGAATGTTATGGCGCAGTAGTCGGCCGAACATCTGCAAGAGAATTGGAGTCGGACGAATCAGAAATATAAATGATTTCATCTTCTTCGTAAATGCGACGAAGTACGTCGTCTTTATACATAGACCGAGCCTCCTCTAATGACTCCAATTCGGCCAAACTATAGAGGCCGTCCACGTCCCTATAACTCCCTCTAAGTCCTGAGGCAGACATCCCTCGTACTAAAGGGTAGAATTGCCTAAGGTAATGCCACAGAGCCCCAGTCAGTCAGATAGGCTCTGGCGCTTCATCCTCATCATCCGGATCCTGCACGATTGGTACAGAACCGTCCGAAGAGAAGCGCTCAAATGGGGAATGATCATCAGGAATCTCCTCAACTCTTAGACGAGAACGGCCAGACTCAACAAATGGCTTCGTACCTTGGGGGTCGGCTCCAATTGCACCTCCCTCTGCTGGGAATTGTGCCATGACGGGACCTTCGGCAGCGTCATCCTCGTCAGAGGGAAATTGAACAACCGGCATCCCTGCAGGTCCCGCTCCCTCGCTTCCGCCCATAGGAGCTTCGACCTCCGTAATTCGTGCCATTTCAGGAACTGCTGAAGGTGGATCAATCTTAAGAGCCTGCACCAAAAATGCACAGTCATGATATCAATATGCCTCAAACCTGTATGATTGCAAAAGAAAGCAGGTCTCAAGCTCATACCTTAGAGCGACGGACGAGTGGAACGTCTGAATCAGAACTTCGGCTGGGAGAAGGTTGCTTCCTTTTAGCAAGCTTTATGCTCTTGGGCTTAGACGCCTCACCTGCCTTCTTCGACCCCGGTGGCTCAGGAGATTTGGGGGACAAAGGAATAAAAGAAAACACCATCGTGGGAGGCAAAGAAAAATATCGCTCACGGGTTGATGGCCAGAAACGATCAAAGCAAAGATGAACAGATGTATAAGGAGCGAAAGGAGCTATGACAAAAGAAGACAGCAAAGATCGAGTCTCCACCAATGAGTCATCAACCTCAGAAACAGAAAAGAAATTAAAACGGTCTGACAACGCAGAATACGAATGAAAGAAAGCAAAATGCCACCCTTGGACGAGGCCAAATTGACGGGCGACGAAGTTAGGCGAATATGCCTCCACTCCAGCCTTGCCATTGGCCCCAGTCAAGATGTCATGAACCAGGTCGCGGCTGCATAAAAACTTGCGCCATATGCGAAGACATGATTCATCCTCTTCCGAAAGAGGAAGGTCATGGACGAAAGACGGACTGTTCGACACAGTAAAAGGAAAGAAAGAGGGAACCCGAGGAAGAGTATAAAAATAATCAAAGGTGGCACGAGGAAGGAAATAAGACGGCCTAAGCTAAGCAAAGAGAAGGCCGGCATAAGAGTAAGGGTGAGTCGAATCAATTGTGCCAAAAATAGGAAAGTAGGCTCTCAACCAAAGTTGGACAATCCACAAGGGACCAGAAGTAATGGGTGATGACCCCGACCGAAGTTGCTTTTGGAGGACGGCCAGCCCCCGATACGTGGCGGCAAGAAGAAAAGAGGCCAAGTCTAAATGACAGCCATGGGCGAGATCAGAAGAAATGGGGAGGTAGCCCGCCACAGGTTTTTGGCTGGGTGCACAATGATATATTTGCACAACCAGTAATGAAGGAAGGTTGTACGTTCTAGCATTGAAACCGTACCAGCCGTTTTCGAATATGTGCGAAGAAGAGAAGAATATGACGAAAAAGAGGAATGACCCATTGAAGGATGGGGAAAATGAAAGTTTGTGGAGGCCGAAATGGTCGTTCCGAGAGGGGTCAGACCAGTAAGAGCGCTAACATCACGAAGGGTGATAGTAAAGGGCGCGACCGGAAAAAGGAATACATTGTACTCGGAAGACCAAAAGAGTAAGGAAATGGGAAACAAGTTGCGATCAAAAGCTGGCAGGGACAAGGAAAGCTCAATGAGAGGAAGAAGATGGTGTTTGTCTAAAAAGGCACGGGTATCCGCATGTAACAGCATACGTTGATACCAGGCTTCGAAGGCTGTATCGGGCTTGGGTCAAGTGCGAATTGGACTGGACTGAGCAATGACAGAAATGTTGAGTGGTTCAGAAAATGGAGGGTTATAAGAATAGGGAAATTGCTGAGCCAACGGGGCCGTTGCGATAGCGTTATCATCAATGAAGATGGGGCCAAGAGCGCATTGGCCGAAATCATCATCGAGAGTGTGAAGGCCAAACATGCCCACAGAAGAATCTTCTAATGCCAACTTATAATCAGCAAAAGTTGAGTCGTTAGTTTTGGGAAAAGAGGAAGAAGAAGCCATTGATGACACAAAATCAAGAAATCAGTAAAAGCGATTTGCAAAAAGAGTTGAGGGTATAGCGAGAAACGGAGGAGGATGAAGCCTTATGAATAGACGAAGGGTTTAACCTGGGACAGCTGTCCCAACATGAATCGTCGAGGAGTGAAAGCAGCGGGAAAACATAAAATGATAGAAAGTTGCCCTAGACAGGTGTTCGAATGCAACTCGCTGCACAAGTGACGTGCGACGGAAGGAAACACAGAAGTGACGTAAAAAATGACTCTTAAATGGGTCTCATGATGAAACGTATAGGAAAAGGCCGCACATTTATTGCAGATATGATTGGTTCGCGTAGAACTCTAAAGGACGGCCTGAAAAACTACAGGGCGAAGAGTCTAACCCCGAATTTACTTCACTCGACCTCACTACTTCGGCCTCCAGCAGATCGGCCGAGCCTCAAAAAATTTACTTCGCTCGACCTCGCTAATTCGGCCTCCAGCAGATCGGTCGAGCCTCAAAATCTTAGCATTGGTCTTCAGAATCGGCCAAGAACAGGTGTCAAAACTACACTTTCCAAAGACGTCGCCCAAGCTTTCTCCATTATTAACACAAGTAGCAAATGCTGATATGACAAGACCATCAGGCCACGGGTTTACTCTGGCAGATGACCAGACTTTGGGCAGGGAGCCCCTCCAATCGATCAGACAACACGTGAAAAAACCTTTCACGTGACAACAGTACCAAGGTCTCATCACCACGTATTTAAAGGAAAACCTTACTAACCAGACTCTCCATAGTCAAACAGAGTCCCAAAAATGAGAAGGAAAAGATCGGAAGAGGCAGAGCAGAGTTGGAAAAATGAAAAGCTCTGCATGAAACATAGGCCACCAGAGGTGGAAGCTTTTCTTTAGTAAGGTGTGAAATGGAATGTAAGAAGACTCGCTAACGGCCATCCACACGGCGTAATATGTGAAATGAAATGTAAGGTTGTGGATGGGCTGCGTTCGTTAGCGACAAATTGTCCGGAGTCCTTTTTGTGGAAGGTACTGCACCTCCCAAGTTGCGAATGGGTTACGCTCGTTAACAACGGCTTGCCTGAGCTTCTCTACGCGGAGCATGCTGCTTACTTGGGACCTCGGATTCTATAGACTGGGGATTGACCGAATGATGGGCCGGCCGAAGGCGGAAACGGGTGGTCATACAAGTTTCCATCACTCCAATACATACGCTGTTTCGTCTTCTCCGACCTAAAATTCACTCCCCATATTCTCTAGACTGAGGGATTAGCTGAATGATGGGCCGGTCAAATGTCTGTCAGAACAACCCTCGGTTGGCGTGGTGGTCTTCCCTGAAACGAGGAAAGAACGAACCGGGGTGGAAGACTAAAAATTCACCTCGATCTTCACTTCCAGTGCAATCAAGGTAAATTTGGGGGACAATTGTTAACAGACGAAAATCTCCACCATAGGACGAAATTGCCCTGGGACTAAAGAAAGAGCGAAGGGAAGAAGGGCGATGGACCAAAGGGCGACAATGAGCGTGGGCGATCAGACCATCGTTTATGACGAAAACCAATGATGCGGTTACGTTTAGGACGAAAATCAATGATACGGTTACTTCCACGATCATGGCAGTTGGACAGTTTTCCTACACAACCAAGCAGTTGAGACGCGCAGCTCAGCGGTTACAGGCACGATCCAGCAACTGCAGGGAGATACTGGAACCGCTTAAAACGGTTGACAAACTTCACTATAAAAGCTTATCTATGCCAAGAAAGAAAGCCCTCGATCAAATGAAGACTCAAATGAGCATATTTTTATTTTTCATTTCTTAGATTGAAACTTTAGGACTGTAACTTGTGTGCTTGTGCCCCTTGGAGGTTTATTCACTCAATCAAATGCCCCTTACTGGGACTTTGTCTCAGGAGGTTTGAACCTTACACGCTCTTCTTTCTTCATGCATAAAAATTGCGCAAACACTTTCATTAACAATATTTTTTATAAACAAATGCCTTGAATACATTTATGAAAAATGATTTTGGAAAAACCTTTCTAGAATAAGCAATTTTGGAAATACTATCTTTAAATAAAGTATGTTTTTAACTAAATTCATTTTCATTTCATAACATGTAATATAATAAAAGTCTCAAGAAATATTTAAAACTATTTCATATTTTAAAAATCTCATTTCCTATAAAAATACAAAATTTCAATATCATTTCATATATACAAATACAAAATATATCAATATCATTTCATATATATACAAAATATCAATATCCATGAATTAACTTACAAAAGTTCACTTTCTTATTTCATAGAAAAACATAACACGTCACAAAATCAAATCTTCATATTTCAGTAATTCAAAATCATACATATCAAAATAGATTTTATAATAATTTCAAACATATACTGTGATTAAGTTGAAAGTCTAGCTCACTTACATCAATCCATAGCAATCAACCAAAACCCCAATATAACACTAACTCATCCATGGCCTCTAATCATCAAGACAATATTCTCGTTAATAAAACTATCTATTATGATCTTTATTGACGATTATTTTTCGTTCCAGGGGTAAAACGGGAAAATCACTCCTCGAACAAACTTCATTCAACTATGAATTTATTTGGTTTTGTCGGGAACCAAATACAAATTTGGCAAAAGATATAAACAACAGACAAGACAAAGGGTTTAACGTGGTTCGACGGAATGGATTCAACCTACGTTCACGGGTGCAAGGGAAATAGGGGTGTTCGCGGTGCGGTTTGAGTCGGTTTTTTTCTTTTTTCACTTCAAACCGTGCGGGTTGACGGTTTGGGAAATTAGAAACCGAAACAGCAAATTTGATAAGGAAAACCGCGGCGGTTCGGGTTGGCGGTTTAGCTATTTGGGCGGTTCGGGTCGGCGGTTAGGATTATAAATTTTTTTTAAGGAAATTTTATGTGTTTCCACATAATAATTGAAGAGAAAAAATATCTAATTTTCATTTATACATTGCATATTGTCATATGATCATTAAATATCTTAATTTTCATGGTTAAAGAAAAAGAAAAATATAAAATAATATCTAATTTGAATGCGGGTCGGCAGTTTATGCGGTTCGGGTCGCGGTTTGAGTCACAATTTACGGTTTTGGGCGGTTCAGGTCGCGGTTGGGTCAAAACCACACACCAACCCGAAATTTACGGTTCGATTCCGATTGACCCGAAATCATTTTTAATTTTTTTTCAAACCGCGCGGTGCGGTTCGAGTTGTTGCGGTTCGGGTCGGGTTGGGGTTTGACCCGAAACCGTGATCACCCCTAAAGGGAAATAAAATCTTTATTACGTGCTTGGGTTTGACCGACCTGCACTAACTCTCGCTTACACTTAAGCTTTTTACTCTCTCTTTTACAAGTTATGTGAAACAAAATTAGCAACCAACCTATTACAATGAGTTCTTTACCCCCTTTTATACTAGGTCAAATTCTACTATTACACCAACTCCTGACGTCAGCCACGTTGCTAAGCCATTATTGTCTAGGCTCTCTTCCCCAATTACCCTACAGATAATATCCTAGCCGCCTGACACCTCTACGATCAGTCATCTGAACTTTATTAAATTATTCATTCTTGGTAACTGTTACACGCTATTCCTATATGCCAACCTGTATTCCAACCACTCTTATGCGGTTGCGTGTGTTAGTCAATAAGCTCGTAGCCCTGCTCTGTCCCATCAGCCGTTGGCCTACTTCTATCCCATCAATCCTTGGTAAACTCAAACTTCGTTGACGGCTTACGTCGCCCATCTAAGAACACAATGCTACAACCATGACCCGCATCATCGGGTCGGGAAATTGAGATGATCGACTGCAAATTGAAATGATCGACCTGTCCCTACAGGTCGGGTCGGTGCTGAGACATTCACTCCCCTCATCTTCCCTGAACATCTCCCCCTCGAGTCGGACATCAAGTGCAAACTAATTATGATATTCTCGTCGGGCAGAATGTCTATGCCTCTTGGGCCTGGACCCCTTATTCGGGAAATAGAAATCTCTTTTATACCCTTCTTCTCTCTTCTCGAATCAGGAAATCATCCTCAACATTCTTAGTGATAACCTTACTCATAGTTAAACTACAATACAATCATAACAATCAGTTGAGTCTAGTCATGAGTATCCTACATATGTTGATTTTTACAGAGTTATATCTATGTCAGAAAAATCTAGAACGTTACTGAATTACTATGAACGTGTAAGTCATTCAAAGTAAAAAAAAAATCATAAAATTAATAGAAGTCAGAAAGATCTCCAACAGTGTTTATAAATTTCAAAATTCGTAAAATATCCATTATAGCAAGAAAAATATAAAAATTTTATTTTACAAAAGTAGACACATAAGATGAAATATAAATTTCAGATTTTTATTTATTAAGAAAAATTATTTAAAAGTATTTGTACTTTGAGTAAACGAAATCTGTTTAGAAATTTCCAGTTACTCAATTCAAAAATTCACACCTTAAGTTTTACTTATTGAAAAATAATGAATTTAAGTTTAAAATACAGAGGAAGAACCTAAGAATAAGAACCCAAAATTTCAGATCATTTAAAGTGCTCTTAAGTAGTTCAATATTATGTTTACTTCTGACTTTGCAATTCTGAAAAACAACTTCCAGAATTGCACCCGACCAAATCAACTATTTTTCATAATATTTTTAATTCAATTATTGTTTATACAAATTGTTGACGGTGGATTTTGGTCTCATGGTAATATTGGAATATCACCTCCGAGGTAATCCTCCTTCAATAATGAATTTGTTTGATTATGGGGGACCAAAAGCAAATTTAGCGAAAAACAGATAAACACACCAATCAACAAGGAGATTTAACGTGGTTCGGTGGATTGGGATCCGACCTACGTCCACGGACACAACAGGATGATACTTTTATTACTTAAACACTCTTTTCAAGTCTCTTTTTGTTTTCTACAAGTCAGAGCTTGAAGATTCAGATCTCTAATTTTTGATGCATTTTACACCTACTCTGCCCTCCTATTTATAATAGTACAGAAATCAGATTTCTATTTGTACAAGAATTTCCTAGTTGAAACAATTTCCTTTTCCCATAAGGATTCCTAGTCAAAACTATTCCATTTTCCCATAAGGATTCCTAGTCAAAACTATTCCCTTTTCCCATAAGGATTCCTAATTAAAACTACATTTACTTCTTTTATCCTATTTGGACACTGACTCATCAGTTTTCCCCATGAAAGTAGGATAACTTATCTTCTGGAGCATATCCCGCCATATTCCCGGTCTTCATGAGGTCGGTCATGATGGTCCTTTGTGCTGAGAATGCTTCTACCGATCTGATAGTGCTCGGTCATCCGAACCAAAGTGGTCGGTTATCGGATCATAAAGTTCTCGGCCACTCACTCATGTGGTCGGGTCGGTATTAATGATCTTTGACCAATGAGAAAATTACCCTTTTGCCCCTGTCGTGCTGTCTTAAATACCGTAGTGCCTAAAAACACCATCAACATCTATCCCCTAATTCTCGGTAACAACAAGTTTGCGAGTTGATGCCGGGAACTATAAAAAAGATGGTGTGCCGATGAATCCGTCGGCGGTCACTCCAGGAATCGCAGAGAAAAATGCCTTGGCTGCAAATCTGGTCCTTCCTGCCACCCTCATGTGCTCAGTCAACGAGGATCCCGATATCTACCCGTGGAGACAATGCCTTGCCCTTATGCTGACGACGACCGACTCGGTGGGACGTAACCCGACCCCGAGCTGAAATGAACACTTGGCTCCGGGGGAAATGTTACGTCCCCAGACCAAAAGGACAGACTCGGTGGGACACGACCCGACCCCGAGGTGAGATGAACACTTGGTCCTGGGGGAATGTTACGTCCCCAGACCAAAAGGACGGACTCGGTGGGACACGACCCGACCACGAGCTGAGATGAACACTTGGCCCTGGGGGAATGTTACGTCCCCAGACCAAAAGGACGGACTCGGTGGGACACGACCCGACCCCGAGCTGAAATGAACACTTGGCTCCGGGGGAAATGTTACGTCCCCAGACCAAAAGGACGAACTCGGTGGGACGTAACCCGACCCCGAGCTGAGATGAACACTTGGCCCTAGGGGAATGTTACGTCCCCAGACCAAAAGGACGGACTCGGTGGGACACGACCCGACCCCGAGCTGAGATGAACACTTGGCCCTGGGGGAATGTTACGTCCCCAGACCAAAAGGACAGACTCAGTGGGACGTAAACCGACCCCGAGCCGAGAGAAACCAAGTTACCTCGGCGGAATGAATCCAGCCCCGAGCCGAATAAACAAGTGGCCTCGGCGGAACGAATCCAGCCCCGAGCCGAATAATCCAAGTGGCCTCGGTGGAACGAATCCAGCCCCGAGCCGAATAAAAAAGTGGCCTCGACGGAACGAATCCAGCCCCGAGCCGAATAAACAAGTGGCCTCGACGGAACGAATCCAGCCCCGAGCCGAATAATCCAAGTGGCATCGACGGAACGAATCCAGCCCCGAGCCGAATAAACAAGTGGCCTCGGCAGAACGAATCCAGCCCCGAGCCGAATAAACAAGTGGCCTCGGCGTAACGAATCCAGCCCCGAGCCGAATAATCCAAGTGGCCTCGGCGGAACGAATCCAGCCCCGAGCCAGGTAATCTTTGGGACTTGCTCAGAAGGGAATTAAATCAACCTTGTGAAGCCCTACCGAATCTGACACGGGCGTCCTCTTGCCGGACCAGCGAAAAACAAAATCAAAACTTTGAAAAAATAAGATCAAAAAGGTGGGGGTGACTCGGCACTTATCCCAAAAGAAAACTTTTTTACAAATGTAAACAACAGCACAGATGCCTCAAAACAGCATCCTGCCCGAGGCCTCCAAAACACAATTCTGAATCTTTCAATTCAGTGTCCCGACAAACCGAGATTTGGATCAGTTGAGCGTTTGAATGGTGAGGGTATATCCTCTACACGTCGGGTCACTATGGAGCCTGTGTATTGTATGAGGGCTCCTCCTTACCACGCTGGAGCAGGCACACGCTACAGGGGCACAACGCATCCCCGTGTTGCGCCTCTCTCGGATCCAAATGATGAATGGATCAAAGAGTGTTCGGGATACTAAGGGCACATCCCTCCTTAGGTCCGATATCACTGGAGCTAGCAATCGTCACGGGGACATCATCATTCCCCGTGCTATGCTTTCCCACGGATCCATTACATCGAGTGAGTGAGGATCAAGGGAGTGTTCGACACATCAAGGGTATGTTCCTCCTTATGTTCGGTAACACTGGAGTAAGCAATCGCCACAGGGGTATCATCCCTCCCTGTGCTATACTTCTCACGGATCCTATGCATCGAGTATGTCCCTGAGGACCCCGAGCCAAGAGAGATATTTGGACATGGAGGAATGTTACGTCCCCAGTCCGAAAGGCTGACCCGATGGGACGTACCCCGACCACGAGCTGAAAAAGGCACTTGGACCTGGGGGAATGTTACGTCCTCGGTCCGAAGGGCTGATTCGGTGGGACGTACCCCGACCCCGAGCTGAAAAAGGCACTTGGTGTTGGTTTTCTATAAGGTCCCAAGATCAAACAAGACATGAAATTATGTGTGAACACATCAACGGAGGTAGCGGAATACTCACATTGATCGGTAGAGTCGATTTGGAGACGATTCAAGCCCAAAAACGCACTGCCTTTGTAAGCTCACTGCAGCAGTCCACTGCCTACAAAAACAGAAAATTAAGTGAAGAAACGGAGCTCCAATCTTCGTCGGATGGATCCCGTCTCATGGGGGAACCTCCCTACCACCTTCGCAAGACTCGTAGTGTGCTAGCACTTGCGGTTTTCACCATGAAAACCCAACTCTTGCTCCCCTAAACTCACGCCCAAACTGGTTCAAAACCAGTGAAGAAATGGCCACCATTACCGTGAGACGAAGAGAGAAATTTTGAGAGAAAAATGTGTTATGTTGATTAAAATGATTTACCAAAAATCAATTTATATTTATGCCATAATTTATTAAATTAATAATAAATTTATGACACAACACATGCAATAGCTTAGAGTGTCAAACACTCAATTTCCATGCAATAACATTGAGTGCATTGTACACAATCTCCATGCAAAGCATTAGAGTGTCAAATAAGCATAATATGACATGTGTCATAGTTAATGCATAACATGACATGTGTCATGTGGGCCCCACACGTTTCTAAATGAAAGTGGGCCCACGTGCACTCACGCGTTCGGGTTCGATATTTCCGAAATACCGAGCTTACGTCGCGATGTTAATTCAATCGAATAATTTGACGTCGCTAACGAATTAATTCCAAACTAACTCGTTTGCCCGAATTAAAATCTAATTTTAATTACGCGTCGAAATCTAATTTCGTATAATATATCGAATATATTAATTTACCGATTAATTCCAAATTAATCGTTATCTCTCTCTAGACGATATTTTATCCCAGATAAAATATCTCCGTAATTAATCCTAGATTAATTTTCTCTCTCTTCTGTTATAATCCCAGATTATTCAAGAGTGCAAGTTGTGCGTCATCGGTGGATTATCGGGAAGCGACCCATGAGATCTCCGGATAAGTTGGCAGCAAATACGGTCGTCGGAGTATCCGAATCACGTACGTACCAAGTACTACGTTCTACCGATTTACGAGACAAGGTCGACTCCTAGCAAAGCACCAAGTCTGCCCAATTCTCCGGACATATCCTCTAAGGATATTAAGATCTGTATCAAGCGTAGTATACAAATGTATTGTGCATATCGGCCCAGTATCGGATAATCACGTGCTAGGGCTGGGGCTGGATAAGTGTCTGCCCCGTCCGAAACACATATCGGATGTCTGGTACTAGTCTCTATAATCGGATATTCATGACCTGGTCATAATATCACGATTGGATGCGCATCACTTTAAGAGCACTAATACCGTATCCTGCGTGACATCATCTCCATTATGACTGGAGTGACACTTCCATCTCGACATCACATCCAATACACTACGATTCCTGATAAACCCAGAAGAGGTGAACACAGAACCAGTTAAGATCCCCCACCACCAAAACCAAAGTTTACCGATTGTCGTAAGTATTAGCGATGTAAGTCTCAGGTTAAGACTATACACACCTACCTTGATTTCGGCCTCCCATAGACACCTAGTCATAATACCAATGGGATTCCGAAGGGTCTATCCAGAGCGAAGCTGTTTCCCGTACCATCGGTGAAACACGACCTCCTATCGCACTTGCACAAGTATCCAATACTTATATATATGAGAACTATGCCGTTGTGCCCTCACAACGCGCACAAGTGCAATACTAGCCTATTCCGCATTATCGATGTCCAGTCTCGATAATACTACGGCTAGGGATATTTAATGATTAATCCTTCGCGGACTGATACTGTCTCATATCATCTCAATCCAGGAACTAATCATAGGGACCTCTCTTCATTTATATATCTAAGGTGATCTAATCACAAATGACGAGAGTGCAATTTCCTTGTTACATAGTTAATTTGCTACAACAACACAATGATCTGTGCAAATAGTGACGCTATGGGTCATTTTGTCCAACACTTGGACCTGGGGGAATGTTACGTCCCCGGTCCGAAGGGCTGACTCGGTGGGACGTACCCCGACCCCGAGCTGAAAAAGGCACTTGGACCTGGGGGAATGTTACGTCCCCGGTCCGAAGGGCTGACTCGGTGGGACGTACCCCGACCCCGAGCTGAAAAAGGCACTTGGACCTGGGGGAATGTTACGTCCTCAATCCGAAAGGCTGACTCGTTGGGACGTACCCCGATCCCGAGCTGAGAAAGACTTGGCTCTGGGGGAATGTTACATCCCCAGTCCGAAGGGCTGACTCGGTGGGACGTACCCCTACCCCGAGGTAAAAAAGGCACTTGGACCTGGGGGAACGTTACGTCCCCAGTCCAAAGGGCTGACTCGGTGGGACGTACCCCTACCCCGAGCTAAAAAAGGCACTTGGACCTGGGGGAATGTTACGTCCCCAGTCCGAAGGGCTGACTCGGTGGGACGTACCCTGACCCCGAGCTAAAACAAACATCGATCTCGGCGGTACAAGAGCAGACCCAAGCCGGAAAGAGACATCGGCTTTTGTAGGGCGTCATGGTCGGCATGTTAAACCTTTTCGGGAATTTTGCTGATTTTATTTCTTTTGTGATGTGGGACTCATCTTTACCGTCTCGGGCATCTACTATGTCTGTGTTGGGGAATACTCCCCATTTGGCTAGTTCCTCCCGCATCCAAGATTTCATGCTGCTGTCTTTGGTTCCATGCCGCCTCTTGTGACTTCCTCTTTTTCTGTTGTCTTGGGCGTGGTGCTTTTCAGGTCCGGTATCTTCCCGTGCTCTTTCGTTATATTCTTTCCCTCTTCTCCTGGTGTTGTGAGGGCTATTATAGGAGGAGTTTGGTGACGATTTGTCATCTTCTTCCTCCCACATGTCTTCAGTTTGGGAGTCTTCCTGAACCACTACAGATTTTACCCTGTAGGGGCCCCTTCTCCGGGGTCTGTCATCCTCACTTGTATCAATAATTATTTTTCCCTCTGCTATTTCGTTCCTTCGTCGGCTAGTCCCGGCCTCGTCGTGTGCTCCCTCTATTTTTTCCAACCGGTCTACTATGGTTTTTAGCAAGTTTTGATTTTCCTTCCTTTCTTTCCTTAAGTTCTCCTCGATCTTCTCCATCCAATCTGCGGCTGAGTTTCCTGATGATTGGTGGTTTCCGCCTTCCGCCATTTGTCTTACTACACGAGTTGCTTTTTGTCCAGTTTCCCACAGACGGCGCCAACTGTTGAAGTGCCTTTTTCACTATTGAAGGAGGATTACCTCGGAGGTGATATTCCAATATTACCCTGAGACCAAAATCCACTGTCAACAGTTGGCGCCGTCTGTGGGGAACTGGACAAAAAGCAACTCGTGTAGTAAGACAAATGGTGGAAGGCGGAAACCACCAATCATCAGGAAACTCAGCCGCATATTGGATGGAGAAGATCGATGAGAACTTAAGGAAAGAAAGGAAGGAAAATCAAACCTTGCTAAAAACCATAGTAGACCGGTTGGAAAATATAGAGGGAGCACACGACGAGGCCGGGACTAGCCGACGAAGGAACGAAATAGCAGAGGGAAAAAGAATTGTTGATACAAGTGAGGATGACAGACCCCGGAGAAGGGGCCCCTACAGGGTAAAATCTGTAGTGGTTCAGGAAGACTCCCAAACTGAAGACATGTGGGAGGAAGAAGATGACAAATCGTCACCAAACTCCTCCTATAATAGCCCTCACAACACCAGGAGAAGAGGGAAAGAATATGACGAAAGAGCACGGGAAGATACCGGACCTGAGAAGCACCACGCCCAAGACAACAGAAAAAAGAGGAAGTCACAAGAGGCGGCATGGAACCAAAGACAGCAGCATGAAATCTTGGCTGCGGGAGGAACTAGCCAAATGGGGAGTATCCCCAACACAGACATAGGAGATGCCCGAGACGGTAAAGATGAGTCCCCCCTCACAAAAGAAATAAAATCAGCAAAATTCCCGAAAAGGTTTAACATGCCGACCATGACGCCCTACAAAAGCCGATGTCTCTTTCCGGCTCGGGTCTGCTCTTGTACCGCCGAGATCGATGTTTGTTTCAGCTCGGGGTCAGGGTACGTCCCACCGAGTCAGCCCTTCGGACTGGGGACGTAACATTCCCCCAGGTCCAAGTGCCTTTTTCACCTCGGGGTAGGGGTACGTCCCACCGAGTCAGCCCTTCGTACTGGGGATGTAACATTCCCCCAAAGCCAAGTCTTTCTCAGCTCGGGGTCGGGGTACGTCCCACCGAGTCAGCCCTTCGGACTGGGGACGTAACATTCCCCCAGGTCCAAGTGCCTTTTTTCAGCTCGAGGTCGGGGTACGTCCCACCGACTCAGCCCTTCGGACCGGTGACGTAACATTCCCCCAGGTCCAAGTGCCTTTTTCAGCTCGGGGTCGGGGTACGTCCCACCGAGTCAGCCGTTCCGACCGGGGACGTAACATTCCCCCAGGTCCAAGTGCCTTTTTCAGCTCGGGGTCGGGGTACGTCCCATCGAGTCAGCCTTTCGGACTGGGGACGTAACATTCCTCCATGTCCAAATATCTCTCTTGGCTCGGGGTCCTCAGGGACATACTCGATGCATAGGATCCGTGAGAAGCATAGCACAGGGAGGGATGATACCCCTGTGGCGATTGCTTACTCCAGTGTTACCGAACATAAGGAGGAACATACCCTTGATGTGTCGAACACTCCCTTGATCCTCACTTACTCGATGTAATGGATCCGTGGGAAAGCATAGCACAGGGAATGATGATGTCCCCGTGACGATTGCTAGCTCCAGTGATATCGGACCTAAGGAGGGATGTGCCCTTAGTATCCCGAACACTCTTTGATCCATTCATCATTTGGATCCGAGAGAGGCGCAACACGGGGATGCGTTGTGCCCCTGTAGCGTGTGTCTGCTCCAGCGTGGTAAGGAGGAGCCCTCATACAATACACAGGCTCCATAGTGACCCGACGTGTAGAGGATGTACCCTCACCATTCAAACGCTCAACTGATCCAAATCCCGGTTCGCCGGGACACTGAATTGAAAGATTCAGAATTGTGTTTTGGAGGCCTCGGGCAGGATGCTGTTTTGAGGCATCTGTGCTGTTGTTTACATTTGTAAAAAAGTTTTCTTTTGGGACAAGTGCCAAGTCACCCCCACCTTTTTGATCTTATTTTTTCAAAGTTTTGATTTTGTTTTTCGCTGGTCCGGCAAGGGGACGCCCGTGTCAGATTCAGTAGGGCTTCACAAGGTTGATTCAATTCCCTTCTGAGCAAGTCCCAAAGATTACCTGGCTCGGGGCTGGATTCGATCCGCCGAGGCCACTTGGATTATTCGGCTCGGGGCTGGATTCGTTCCGCCGAGGCCACTTGTTTATTCGGCTCGGGGCTGGATTCGTTCCGCCGAGGCCACTTGTTTATTCGGCTCGGGGCTGGATTCGTTCCGCCGATGCCACTTGGATTATTCGGCTCGGGGCTGGATTCGTTCCGCCGAGGCCACTTTTTTATTCGGCTCGGGGCTGGATTCATTCCGCCGAGGTCACTTGGTTTCTCTCGACTCGGGGTCGGGTTACGTCCCACCGAGTCCGTCCTTTTGGTCTGGGGACATAACATTCCCCCAGGGCCAAGTGTTCATCTCAGCTCGGGGTCGGGTTACGTCCCACCTAGTCCGTCCTTTTGGTCTGGGGACGTAACATTCCCCCAGGACCGAGTGTTCATCTCAGCTCGGGGTCGGGTCGTGTCCCACCGAGTCCGTCCTTTTGGTCTGGGGACGTAACATTCCCCCAGGGCCAAGTGTTCATCTCAGCTCGGGGTCGGGTTACGTCCCACCAAGTCCGTCCTTTTGGTCTGGGGACGTAACATTCCCCCAAGGCCAAGTGTTCATCTCAGCTCGGGGTCGGGTCGTGTCCCACCGAGTCCGTCCTTTTGGTCTAGGGACGTAACATTCCCCCAGGGCCAAGTGTTCATCTCAGCTCGGGGTCGGGTCGTGTCCCACCGAGTCCGTCTTTTGGTCTGGGGACGTAACATTCCCCCAGGGCCAAGTGTTCATCTCAGCTCGTGGTCGGGTCGTGTCCCACCGAGTCCGTCCTTTTGGTCTGGGGACGTAACATTCCCCCAGGACCAAGTGTTCATCTCAGCTCGGGGTCGGGTCGTGTCCCACCGAGTCCGTCCTTTTGGTCTGGGGACGTAACATTTCCCCCGGAGCCAAGTGTTCATTTCAGCTCGGGGTCGGGTTACGTCCCACCGAGTCGGTCGTCGTCAGCATAAGGGCAAGGCATTGTCTCCACGGGTAGATATCGGGATCCTCGTTGACTGAGCACATGAGGGTGGCAGGAAGGACCAGATTTGCAGCCAAGGCATTTTTCTCTGCGATTCCTGGAGTGACCACCGACGGATTCATCGGCACACCATCTTTTTTATAGTTCCCGGCATCAACTCGCAAACTCGTTGTTACCGAGAATTAGGGGATAGATGTTGATGGTGTTTTTAGGCACTACGGTATTTAAGACAGCACGACAGGGGCAAAAGGGTAATTTTCTCCTTGGTCAAAGATCATTAATACCGACCCGACCACATGAGTGAGTGGCCGAGAACTTTATGATCCGATAACCGACCACTTTGGTTCGGATGACCGAGCACTATCAGATCGGTAGAAGCATTTTCAGCACAAAGGACCATCATGACCGACCTCATGAAGACCGGGAATATGGCGGGATATGCTCCAGAAGATAAGTTATCCTACTTTCATTGGGAAAACTGATGAGTCAGTGTCCAAATAGGATAAAAGAAGTAAATGTAGTTTTAATTAGGAATCTTTATGGGAAAAGGGAATAGTTTTGACTAGGAATCCTTATGGGAAAAGGGAATAGTTTTGACTAGGAATCCTTATGGGAAAAGGAAATTGTTTCAACTAGGAAATTCTTGTACAAATAGGAATCTGATTTCTGTACTATTATAAATAGGAGGACAGAGTATGTGTAAAAGGTATCAAAAATTAGAGATCTGAATCTTCAAGCTCTGACTTGTAGAAAACAAAAAGAGACTTGAAAAGAGTGTTTAAGTAATAAAAGTATCATCCTGTTTGTGTCCGTGGACGTAGGTCGGATCTCAATCCACCGAACCACGTTAAATCTCCTTGTTGATTGGTGTGTTTATCTGTTTTTCGCTAAATTTACTTTTGGTCCCCCATAACCAAACAAATTCACTATTGAAGAGGATTACCTCGGAGGTGATATTCCAATATTACCCTTAGATCAAAATCCACCATCAACACAAATTTGATTGATCCAAGAATTGAATTAAGAAAATTGAATCTCATTACACTATGTGAATGGTTTTTAATTATCGTCTCTCAAGATATAAGAATCACTTCTTTTTGAAAGAATACTTGACCAATCTTGAATGAAACTATCTATGAAATTATGTGTAAATTATTGCATTTAATCCTCTGAATTTTCTATGTAAAACAAAGCTAATATGCATCAATAATCATTCAACATGTATGAAGCACAGTTGGATATTTATAACGAGATCCATGTGAGATATCAGCATGCATGGATATTTATAAAAATTCCGTCTCATATTTGCATGAATTGATGATGATCATTAAAATAATTTTATTTCACTTATTATATGCGTTCTTATCTTCATAGGATAAAAAATTATTCACCTTCTTAATTTTTTTTAAAAAAAACTATAAATAATGCTGTTATGTGAAATGAGATAGAGAAGAGACGAGACTTTTATTATTCCTTATAGCTTTAATTATTTTATTATTTATTCAGCAGAATTCAAGTGGATTAAGTCCTAAACTACTACCCGTCTCCCGTGAAGAGCAAGCACAAATGGAACTTCCGAGTGACCTTGCTGACCCAAGATTTAAAAAAGTGACATATAATATATTACTATTTTTTTTCTCCAAATCTTTTCTTTTAATAAAATAAAAGGTAAATACAGTTTATTTTTGGTGGTAAAATATAACAATGTTTAAAAATTATGTCTCCTCCCTCTAAAATCAACGATGACCAACAGTTCATGCGAAGACCGTGCGATGCATCGAATCATTTCTCCATCCCGCAATAAGCCACCTACCCAATAAATTACTCTTTATTCTCATCATTACCCATAAACTAACAAAATAAAAAGCCCCCTCGTTAACTTTACTTTTTAATTTTTATACATATTTTTTTATTATCACAATTTTTTTTTGTTTAACTTCATTTATGGATAGGAATTTACAAGTCACGCAAAACGACAAACATTACCACATCTATCTACATACGTACACATAGGTGGCCACGTGTCCCCCATGTCTCCACAGAGATTTTGTTGCGTGTAACATTCGATCTCATCCATCAAACAAGAGTCTTACACCCCAATGTCTGTGGGTCCCACATAGCCGGCACCAGGTACTTTCGCCCATTAATCCCGTGAACATTATAACTCGCCCCACTAACCTTGTCCACCAAGACGCGGCCCGGATATCCTGGATAAGAACCGGATCCAAACACACCCGTACATGCCGTGGCCGCTTCAACTGGTGCTGCTGCCGGGCCTTGAAAATAACCATTTTTAAACGGGTTAGTAACGGTGTTGGCCAAGAGGGTAGCTAAGTTGATAATCATCCCATCAACGCCGACGTCTCCGTTAGGCGCAACTAAAGGCGGGGTTTGTGGGCCGTAAATGGGCTGATGGAAGGGCCAAGCGCAATACCCAGGGCACTGAGTCTCGGAATTTCCAACCCAAATATAGGTTCCACGGGTGGCCAAAGCAGACCCGTGGGTACCACATCTATTCATGCAGAAGCCGTCAACAGCCACGTCCTTTGCCGTCAAGACGACGTTGATTGACGTGGCAAGCGTGTTGGTTACTTTCTTGGACAAAGCAAGCAAATGAACGCTTTTGAGTGTTTTGCCGAGGGAGTAGTTTTCTAAGAGGACTTGATGCCGTACGACGAGGTTGGATGAACCTCCTTTGTATTTCTCAGTTGTTTTCCACCACAATGACGTGGAGGGTTGTGGGGCCCGGTTGGTGTTGAGGGAATGGATGAAATCGACGATTATGGAGCGTTGGATGGGAGTGAATATGCCGTACCATATGAGATTAACGGTGACGTTGCCTTTTAGAAGAGCGCCGTTGTGGTATTTTAGGACGAGGGGTTGTTCTTGAACCAAAGCGTTGAGTTTCCTTGTAGAGGAAATAGCAGGGGAGATGCAAGTAAAACAGGAGAGAAAAAGGATGGCAAAATGGTAAATTGGAGCCATCGGCAAGGGCAAAGGACTGAGAAACAAGCTGATATAAATGGAAGTGTCTGTAGGGGAGAAGGCAAGATTGAGATGATATTTATACTAGGGGCTTTAAGGAAGACAGCTGTAGTCTGTAGAAGAGGGAAGGCGTCAACGTTGAGGAGTGACACGTGGAAATATATTATTAGTTGGGAAATGTGAAGAAGCTTTGCCAGGCTGTAAGGTTCGCCTTGGTGACGTGGTGGTCTATTGTGATAGAGACCTCGTAGCGTAGACTGAATACGGAAGCAGATGTGCAGCATGCATGAGGCCCATTTATTTTATTGATATTTTAAAAGTGTTGTAAATGTGGGTAATATTCTTCATATTTTATCTTAACTTTTTTATGTTTATAATTTCTCACTCTAATCTCTTTTTATAAATAAAAAGAAACCCTTGTAAACTTATTCATTAAGTGATAATAATAAAGTATATAGTTTTATAAGGTATTTTACTCTCTATTATTTTTTTTTATCTTTCATAATAAGTTATTAGCACAATCCAATTCTATTTAATTTTTTCTTTAAACACAAATTAAAAAAAAAAAAAAAAACAGAATGTGTTGCAAAGGCAAATCATTGGCCTGATCATCATATATTCAACTACTTAATTTTTTTAAATTAGAACAAGTAGTTTTAATTCAGAACCTGAAATTCTGAATTTTAATCTTAAAATTCGAACATGTAGTTCAAATACACTATGTTATATTTTTATTGTTACTAATTTAATACCTTAATTGTTCTTATCAGTATGTTCGGTAGTTACTATTAAATTGGACCCTCAACATCAGAATATAAGTACTATGTTTTTATTTTTGATTTGATTTTATTTTATTTTGCAATGATTATGACAATATATAATAGGTCAATTGGAACTTGGAATTCTAAATATTAACCCATCAATTAAAATTTTGGATTAGAATCTGAATTTTTAATCTACTATAGAACCTGAAGTTTCGAATTTATAATATCATATTTATGAACTTAAATTTTTAAATATTAACATTATCAATCAAAAATTGAAATTCTGAAATATAACTTCATTTTAGAACCTGATGTTAAGATCGGAACCTGAAGTTTTAGATCAAATAAATATTTTTCAAGAGAGCACAAAGTTCCAAATATGTGTGTAATTTTTTTGTTTGCATTATACAAATTTATGAGATTTTTTATTTTTTATTTATTTTATTTTAATTCTTTTGAATTACACCATATATATTATTGCTGCCAGAAATTTACAATAATAAAAAACTAATCAGACCTGGAGTTGTAATTAGTTTCTAATGTCAGAACCTGCAGTTCTGAACCATAATTCATAAAACATGATATTCTTATAGAACATAAAAGTCGATTTCTTAATATTCTTTGTAGTGAATGTTAATTACTACCAATTATAGATATAATAGATAAATTCTGTTGCAGTAAAGGAAAAAAGCTTTGGTATGTGAAATTTTAACACTCGTGAATAAAATTTATAGTTTCGTGTTGCTCTCTTTGTACCTCTTTACTTTAAAATTATTTATTTTCATTTACTTTATGCCTACACTTAAAGAGGATGAGGTATGCTTAGTTGATAGTGTTATTATACATTTTTTCGAGATAAGAAATATTTCTCGAATTTGATATTAATTGAAGGCTCTGAAAGAGCCATAATTATGTTAGCAAGTGGAACTTAATTATATATCAAAAATATTTTATATTCAGCCATATCCAATAGAACTATGCTAAATTTTAATGTTATCTGCTGAAATGGTTATCATATCGAGGCATAAATATACAGTTACTATTGGCAATTACAAACAAATTAGAACATGAAGTTCTTAGTTGTAAATGTTAAAACAAGAAGTTCTACATCAATAAAATTTACATATGAACCTGAAGTCCGGAAAATTGATCGTATAAATTAGAACTAAAAATTCTACAATAATTTTTAAATTTAAACTTGAAGTTTTGTATTGTAAATTCTAAAAGAGAATCCAAAGATTTAGGGAACAAACTAGAACTTGAAGTTCTAAGTTACAATTTTAAAAATTTAGAACTGGAAGTTCTAAGCCTACTATATAAACTTGTAGTTCTATACATAGATATGAAAATTTTCCTTTGCATGTTATATTATATGATTATAATTCATAAGGGCGTAGCTATTGAAATGTGAATCTAAGTTATGTGATTGGAATGTAACATTACGAAAAACCAAATATCCCTAAATAAATCAGTTACGTGTGTATTTATATAGGCATCAAAAGTAACCAAGTCACATATCCTAGTTGTTAATACACTAAGTCAGGTGATTGTTCCTATTGAACAATCCGGTGTAAGAGTAGCTAATTAATCATATGTTGCACGTCAGAAGCGTGGCAGACCATTTGGTTCAAAAGATATTGTTCCCCAGAAGAGGAAAATAATGTTTGAGCTATGAATATACCCACATTATCAGAATCAATAGTTCTAGAAGAAATATTGATCCTTGAAAAGATCCAAGTCCATGAAGAGACATAAGACCCTAAAGCGACAAGAGACTCTTAAGAGAAAAAGTCTATAAATTATATTTACACATGAGAGGTGTGAGATCTTAATGAATTAGTCATTGACAATGTATTTTCTTTCACAGTAGCTACTGAAATTACAAATGATTTTAAACCTCAAACTGTCGATGAATGTAGACGAAGACATGATGGGCTTCCATGGAAAGAAGTAATTCAAGCAGAATTGATTTCTTTAGCCAACTGTCAAGTATTTGGGCTTGTAGTCCAAACACTTGAAGATGTCAAATCTGTTGGATACAAATGTGCATTCATAAAGAAACGTAATAAACATAATGAGATAACTGCATATAAAGAGCGCATGAGGCTTCCTATATAGACCTAATATTGATTATAAGGGTATTCCCATGTGATGAATACTATTACGTTTCAACTTTTAATAAGTTTGGCAACATCTAAAAGACTTGATATATATCTCATGGATATTTAGGTCATTTGACACTAATATGTACATTAAAATCCCCAAAAGATTGAAAATACCTTAAACATATAAATCAAATGATCGTATATTGTGTTCAATCAAGTTACAACGATCTTTATACGGATTAAAATAATTTGGACCAATGTGATCGTGTGAGTGAATATTTGATGAATGAAGGATATATAAAAGATCATTGTGGGAACACAGGAATCTGGGGCGACGCATGCTGTCCAGGGCTCGCGGCCCGGTCGGGAGTACGGAATAGTCCGCGGGGGACTAAACCGGAGAATAATGAAGTCGCCACCCGGTGTGAACCGGGAAAATGAGATTTAAGGTCGCACTCACCCCTCGCAAGGGAAGACCTCAAACCGTTGGGTTCGGAATGGTCCCTTACTTATGCCATTTGTAATGAAAGGATTTACATAATAATTTAATCAGGCTTAAGTAACACTTATTCCTAAGAATATCATGCTTCTATATTCACGGGTACAAAATAACACTTATACATACATTTCACATATATCTCATATCTAAGAACACATGCCTGAAAATACCTCAAAGTAACAATGAACATACAACTTGATTCAGCATATCATATTCATGAAAAACACAAGCATACATAATAACCGCACAAGCATACATGTGAGCACTTTTCCAAGTGATACGTGGAATTGTATCCCAAGTACAGACAAATTACCGTCCATTCGGAATCGGCTACGGAATTTATGTCTGGGTTTCCATCCGATATATCACAAGAAATAATACTCCAAAGTCATCATGGCATAGGTATATAAATCGTAATGCGTTAAATCAAGACTAAGGCAAACGACGCAACTAACGGAATAAACATGTTTTTCATTATTATGTGCACAAGGATAAGAATGACTATGTGTGGTTCCATAAAAAATCACCTAAGAAACAATTATATCTGGCATGTGATGAATATGTCTCAGTTCAGTGTGTTCGCGTTCGTGTAGCATTCGTATACGCGTTCGAACGGTAAACAGAAGGTTCTCGTTCGAGTAGCGTTTGTAAACGCGTTCGAACGGAAATGAAACAGAATGCTCACGTTCGTATGGCGTTTGTTAACGCGTTCGAACGGAAATGAAACAGAATGCTCAGGTTCGTATGGCATTCGGGAACGCATTCGAACGGAAATGAGGCCTGATGCATGATAAGGCAAAAATGCACGCGCGTTCGAGTTGCGTTCGTAGACGCGTTCGAACGAGGACATATCTGATGCATGAAATGGGACGCAATAAATAAATGGCGAATAGTACAATGCGAGGCGCGGCAAAGCATCGTGGTAAAGGGCTTTAACCCTTCCCCATAAGGGATCTTTCATTCAACTTACTAAGCCCATGCGCTCGATCGCATCATGCATACAAACATAAAGACAATCATATCAAATTAAGTATGCCTGATTGAACGTATCTTGCATCCAACCGAACACACATCAACCGGCACGGCAAAGCATCGTGGTAAAGGGCTTTAACCCCTCCCCATAGGGGATCTTTCATTCCACTTACTAAGCCCATGCGCTTGATTGAACCATGCATAAAAAAAATTAAACACAATAATGTCAAACTTAGTATGCCCGATTGAACGTATCTTGCATTCAACCGAACACACATCAACCGGCGCGGCAAAGCATCGTGGTAAAGGGCTTTAGCCCCTCCCTATAGGGGATCTTTCATTCCACTTACTAAGCCCATGCGCTCGATTGAATCATGCATAAATAAAAAACATACATAATTCAAGTGACGAAAACTAAATAAACAAAAGCAACACAAAACAAAATAGGGTGCCGTTTACTCAAGCGGTACGTGGAGTTGTGTCCCGAGTACAGATCATATTACCGTCCATTCGGAATCGGCTAGGAAATTTATGTCCGGGTTTCCATCCGATATACCGCGAGAGTTGACACATCTCTCATTCATCCAATACCCACAACACACATCATACACAAACGAGATTTAACAAATAAGTAAAATACGATCAAAATAAATAACAAAAATCAAATAAAGATGAGTGTGAAAAGTACCCTCAGGTCTAACCTTTTAAATCACCTCTCGGATGTACGGCACACGGTCGTCGGAAGGGTGGATGCTCCGTAACTCTTTCGGTTCACTGGTTCACTGTTCTCGTTCGTTGTCTCACTGTTTGGAGTCGTCGTTCTCCATCTTTTGCTGCTGCTTTTGACTCTGATTTGCTACTGTTCGGCCTCTGTTTTGTTGCTCGCTATTCAGGTCACCTGTTTTGACGTTTCAACGGACTGTTCCAAGTTTTTGTGTGGGTTTTTAGTGTAGTCGTGTGTGGGTTTTTAGTGTAGTCTTGTGTGAGTCTTTTATGGGTTATGAATGCAATTTTATGTTACTATTTTTAAGGTTTTTATGGGATGATTTGGTGTGATTTAGGCGTGTATTTGAGACTTATTTTGGTGTGGATTAGGGCTGTGAAAGGTGGCTAAGGATGAGTGTGAGTGTGTGTGCGCTAAGGGTATTTCTTGTCTGAATATTGTGTGTATGAGCTCTAGCTAGCGTTGAGAAGGTTGGTGAATGGTTCTTTTTATAGGCAAAGGGTTAGGCTTGACAAGGAAAGGGATTTGGCTAATTAAAGAGGGATTTGATTTGGTGTTGGATAAGGGAAGTCAAAGATTGAGGGGGGACAAATCTTGGCTAGATAGGGAAGGTTGAATATTTAGTTTATGTTGATTAGGCATACAATATTTTAAGTTTGGGAATAATATATTGGTTGATTGATTTTAACTTGGTATGATTATATTTGATTGGTTTAGATTAGGTATGATTATATTTTATGTTTTATTTAATTCGTAAATGATTTAAATATTTTATTTAGTTAACATTTAATTTAATTAATATTTAATTTAATTGGGATGTGTCTTATGGGCTTGGTGGGCTAATTGGGCTTAGGTTGAGGCTAGCAGCAAAACCAGAATTACCGACACCGTTCGAACGCCTCTTCGAACGCGACACGAACGCCCGCAATCTGTTTACTTTTCGAACGCATACACGAACGCATCTCGAACGAAAACAGTGAACCTTGTTTATTCTGAATTTCCCCTTCCGATATCCGTTTCCCACGGCTTCCGTGGCTCAAAAGGTAGTGCCTCCAAATGAGACTCATCATCGGGTTTCACATGAAAAAATACAATGCCTACAGTCGCCCCCACTTTGATGGGACTTGTGCAGTGTGTGACTTTGAACAATCCTATCAAAGTTATGTAATGCATTTCTACTTACCTGGCTCGCCAGCTGTCACTTGACTTACCATGTGTTGAGTTGATTTGGGTGGTGAGGTGTTGCGACCCCTGGTTCATTCCCGAACCGTGTTGTGATGTGGTCCATTCTCGAATTGTTATCGTGAGGTGGTCCATTCCCGAACCGTTACTGTGAGGTGTCCATTCCCGAACTGTTATCGTGAGGTGGTCCATTCCCGAACCGTTACTGTGAGGTGGTCCATTCCCGAACCGTTACTGTGAGGTGGTTCATTCCCGAACCGTTACTGTGAGGTGTCCATTCCCGAACCGTTACTGTCAGGTGGTCCATTCCCGAACCGTTACTGTGAGGTGTCCATTCCCGAACTGTTACTGTAAGATGGTACATTCCTGAACCGTTACTGTGAGGTGTCCATTCCCGAACTGTTACTGTAAGGTGGTCCATTCCTGAACCGTTATTGTGAGATGTCCATTCCTGAACTGTTACTGTGAGGTGGTCCATTCCCGAACCGTCACTGTGAGGTGGTTCATTCCCAAACCGTTACTGTGAGGTGGTTCATTCCCGAACCGTTCTTCCATTCTTGGAGTGTCATTCCCGGCTTGTTCATTCCTGAACTGTATTTCCATTCCTGGAGTGCCATTCTCGGCCTGTTCATTCCTTAACTATATTTCCATTCCTGGAGTGCCATTCTCGGCCTGTTCATTCTTGAACTCTGTTTCCATTCTTGGAGTGCCATTCCCGGCTTGTTCATTCTCGAACTGTATTTCCATTCTTGGAGTGCCATTCCCGGCTTGTTCATTCTTGAACTGTGTTTCCATTCTTGGAGTGCCATTCCCGGCTTGTTCATTCTCGAACTGTGTTTCCATTCTTGGAGTGCCATTCCCGGCTTGTTCATTCTCGAACTGTGTTTCCATTCTTGGAGTGCCATTCCCGGCTTGATATGATAATGGTCCATTTCCAAACCGTTGCTCCATTTTCGGAGTGCCATTTTCGGCGAGATGAGATGATGGTTCATTTTGAACCGTGCTCCATTTTTGGAGTGCCATTTTCGGCGAGATGAGATGATGGTCCATTTCGAACCGTACTCCATTTCTCGGAGTGACATTTTCGGCGAGATGAGATGATGGTCCATTTCGAACCGTGCTCCATTTTCGGAGTGCCATTTTCGGCGAGATGTGATAATGGTCCATTTCCGAACCGTTGCTCCATTTTTAGAGTGCCATTTTCGACAAGTGATGAGATGATGGTCCATTTTCGAACCATTACTGATATGATGTGGGCCCCGCCCCTAGAGTACTATACCCGGCAGAACTAATACTGAACCAATGTAGGCCTCGCCCCCCAGAATGCCATACCCGGTGGAACTGATACTGAACTGATGTGGGCCTCGCCCCCAACTGATACTGATATGGGCCTCGCCCCTAGACTGATACTGATATGGCCTCGCCCCCAGACTGATACAGATATGGGCCTCGCCCCCAGACTGATACTGATATGGGCCTCGCCCCAAGACTGATACTGATATGGGCCTCGCCCCTAGACTGATGTTGATATGGGCCTCGCCCCCAGACTGATACTGATACGGGCCTCGCCCCAAGACTGATACTGCTGATATGAGCCTTGCCCCAAGACTGATACTGCTGATATGGGCCTCGCCCCCAACTGATATTGCTGATATGGGCCTCGCCCCCAGACTGATACTGATACGGGCCTCGCCCCAAGACTGATACTGATATGGGCCTCGCCCCAAGACTGATACTGCTGATATGGGCCTCGCCCCCAGACTGATACTGATACGGGCATCGCCCCTGTGATTCATTCCTGAAGACTACTGACATTGTACTGTTGCTGCTTCTGGTTAGCTTGCATTTGACGCTTTCTCTTTTTCTCCTTTGAAAACTGTTATTACAAAACAGAACAAACACAAAAAGGATGCAAATATGTTACGTGTATGCATGCATGCATGATTGAGTTTCCTATCCCGTTGGGCTAGGTCTTCTGCCAGTACTCTTGGTGGCTGCTCGGTCTTTTGACAAGTCTTCCCTCTCCCTAACCAACGGGTATCTATGATGGCCTTTAAGACAAAATGGGGTTAACATGGTGCATGTATGCATGAGGTGCATGTGATGCATGATATGCATGCGATACAAGAAATATATCAACTCATTAAAATTTTCACACAAATCGGCTCATCATCATTTTAGAAGTTTTTGGGCCAACTGTCATAGGAGTGAACTCGTCCCAGTTTAAATGGCCCAACGAGTTCACATCTCATGGCAAGGAGCCCAACTAAATCCAAATGGTAATGTTCCGAACACAAGCACAAAGAAAGATAATGCAAACATACAACAATAATTTCTACAGAATGGCCCATCAACATTTCAGAAGCTTTGGGCCCAATGGTCATAAGGTACGAACTCGCCCCAGTTTAAATGGTCCAGCAAGTCCGCATTTCTGACAATGGTCCAACTGTATCCAAATGAGGATGGTCCACAAGCACATATTCAAGGAAATAATTGTTATTTTAGCCAACCCGGTCTATGGGTGGGTTAGCAAGAGCATAGACAAAGGCTCTCACCGGCGAAGGATGGCCCACAACTAGGTCTCCCCACTCAAGGGTTCAAGCAACCAAGTGAGCGCACCCTTTTTTATACACTAAGGTACGTGCCAATGAGCTATGGTGTGTGACGGACTATCAAATGGATTTCCCGTTGTAGATTCCCCAGAGGGAAGGTGGAGCGAGGCTCACTTAAATACCCAAGCCTCTTAGGCTCTTATCGCTTGTTGTCAGGAATAAACAATGAGTCCTCCAAATTAGTCCATCACAATAGGCTACGAGTAGATGGCTATCTAGGTGCCTTCACAGCTTTTCCTTCTAGAAAGGTAGTGAATGAAGGAAGACACCAAACCATTACCTAGCCTCAAAATGCCTTTGATTAAACCCTCACTTTATCCACTATAGACACGGTCAATTAAAACATAAATCCAAACATCACAAGTCAATATTTCGGGGCCAATTCTCTATCCCCAGTGGAGTCGCCAGACTGTGGGAACACAGGAATCTGGGGTGACGCATGATGTCCCGGGCTCGCGGCCCGGTCGGGAGTACGGAATAGTCCGCGGGGGACTAAACCGGAGAATAATGGAGTCGCCACCCGGTGTGAACCGGGAAAATGAGATTTAAGGCCACACTCACCCCTCGCAAGGGAAGACCTCAAACCGTTGGGTTCGGAATGGTCCCTTAGTTATGCCATTTGTAATGAAAGGATTTACATAATAATTTAATCAGGCTTAAGTAACACTTATTCCTAAGAATATCATGCTTCTATATTCACGGGTACAAAATAACACTTATACATACATTTCACATATATCTCATATCTAAGAACACATGCCTGAAAATACCTCAAAGTAACAATGAACATACAACTTGATTCAGCATACCATATTCATGAAAAACAAAAGCATACATAATAACCGCACAAGCATACATGTGAGCACTTTTCCAAGTGATACGTGGAATTGTATCCCAAGTACAGACAAATTACCGTCCATTCAGAATCGGCTACGGAATTTATGTCTGGGTTTCCATCCGATATATCACAAGAAATAATACTCCAAAGTCATCATGGTATAGGTATATGAATCGTAATGTGTTAAATCAAGACTAAGGCAAACGACGCAACTAACAGAATAAACATGCTTTTCATTATTATGTGCACAAGGAAAAGTGTAGACAACAGGACCTGGGCGACGCCGTTCCTAGGCTCGCAGCCTAGTTGGGAAGGATTAAATAACATGGAGTCGCCACCCGGTGTGAACCGGGAAAATGAGATTTAAGGCCGCACTCACCCCTCGCAAGGGAAGACCTCAAACCGTTGGGTTCGGAATGGTCCCTTACTTATGTCACTTGTAATAAAAGGATTTATGTGATAATTTAACCAGGCTTAAATAACATTTATTTCCAAAGATATCATGCTTCTAAATTCATATGCATACATCAGCAAGTTCATCACAACATGCAACATCACATGGCAATCTCATGAACATATTTCAATCCTATGATATGGAAAACTAAGAACAACATAATCATGCTTGAGTACTATCTCATGAACCTATTAACCAAATAACATGCTAACAGTCTAATCATGCTTGAATACAAATAATACAGTTGGCTATATAACACAAGAAAGATCAACCAAGAGGCAATTATACATGAATATGATTAGACAGACTCAGTTCAGTGTGTGCGCGTTCGTGTAGCGTTCGTAAACGCGTTCGAACGGAAATGAAACAGAATGCTCACGTTCGAGTAGCGTTCGTAAACGCGTTCGAACGGAAATGAAACAGAATGTTTGTGTTCGAGTAGCGTTCGTAAACGCGTTCGAACGGAAATGAAAGAGAATGCTCACGTTCGTATGGCATTTGATAACGCGTTCGAACGGAAATGAAACAGAATGCTCACGTTCGTATGGCGTTAGTGAACGCGTTCGAACGGAAATGAGACCTGATGCATGATAAGGCAAAAATGCATGCCGTTCGAGTTGCGTTCGTAAACGCGTTCGAACGGGAACGGACCTGATGCATGAAATGAGACATAATACATAAGCAACAAAATAAAAGGGCGCGGCGAAGTACTGCCGTAAAGGTGGCCTTTTGGAAGGTTTGTTATTTTCGGCTATGGAGGGAGGAGAAGGAGAGAAATTCTTGTTGTTTCTTGCTTACAATAGGCGTCAATGGGAAGGCTTCTTTTTTGTGTATATGCGTGACTAGAGAAGCAAGATGCTTGGTGAAGGGTGGTTTATATAGAGAAGGGTTAGGGTTGACAAGGGAAGGGATTTTGTGCATTTAATTAGGATATGATTTAGTTTTAAACAAGGAAATCAAAGGATTGAGGGGGGACAAAATATTTTAATTTAGGAAGTTGTAATATTTAATTGTGTTGGTTTAGGAATACAAATATTTTATATTGGTAAGTACTTATTAGATTAGGAAGTCAAATATATGATTGGCTTTAATTGGTTAGGATTGATTTTAATTTGGTATGATTATATTTTGATTTAGTATGTGATTTGTTTAATTTAGGCATGATTTTAGTTTAAGTTGGTAATTGTTTATTTTAATTGGTAAATGGTTTAAATATTTTATTTTATGTTTAATGTTTAATATTTAATTTAATATTTATTTAATTTTGGATGTGTTTTATGGGCTTTGGTGAGCTAAATGGGCTGGATGTGAGGCTAGCAGCAAAACCAGAATTACCGACACCGTTCGAACGCGCCCTCGAACGCGACCGAACACCCGCAATCTGTTTCCGTTCGAACGAAGTAACGAACGCAGCACTAACGAAGACAGTGAGCTTGTTTATTCTGAATTTCCCCTTCCGATATCCGTTTCCCGCGGCTTCCGTGACACAAAAGGTAGTTGTCTCCAAATCAGACTCCTCATCGGGTTTCACATGCGAAAATGCAATGCCTACAGTCGCCCCACTCGCCCCCACTTTGATGGGACTTGTGCAGTGTGTGACTTTGAACAATCCTATCAAAGTTATGCAATGCATTTTTACTTACCTGGCTAGCTAGCTGTCTCGAGCTGAGCTGATACTGCAGTGGACCTCGATCTTGAGACGCATCTCGATGTTGCTGATGATGTGGGCCTCGAACCTGGGACGCACCCCAATACCTGCAACCGACAACGGTGCCTCGACCCTGGGACGCATCCCAATACCGCTGACAAAATGTGGGCCTCGACCCTGGGACGCATCCCGAAAATGATGGTGCAGTGGACCTCGATCCTGGGACGCATCCCAATAGCTGCAACCGACAACGGGGGCCTCGACCCTGGGACGCATCCCAATACCGCTGACAAAATGTGGCCTCGACCCTGGGACGCATCCCGAAAATGATGGTGCAGTGGACCTCGATCCTGGGACGCATCCCAATAGCTGCAACCGACAACGAGGGCCTCGACCCTGGGACGCTCCCAATACCGCTGACAAAATATGGGCCTCGACCCTGGGACGCATCCCGAAAATGATGATGTGGAGCTTCGCTCCTCAGCCGATATGGGCTTCGCCCCCAAGCTGACATGATGTGATGTGGAGCCTCGCTCCCCAGCCGATATGGCCTCGCCCCCAAGCTGGTACAATGTGGAACCTCGCTCCTCAGCCGATATGGGCTTCGCCCCCACGCTGATATGATGTGATGTGGACTTCGTCCTCCGAGACCCATACCCGGAACTTAACTTCATTGGGACCTCAATCTTCAGATCACTACCCATATCAAACACTGTGCTTTTACTATCTCTGATTGGCTTACTGCTCGCTCTTTTCCCTCTTCAACACCTGTTTACACAAAACAGAACAAACACAAAATATGCAATATAGGTTATGTGTATGCATGTATGCAGGAGTTTTTCTTATTCCGTTGGGTTAGGTCTTCCGCTGGCGACCAAGTCTTCTCAAGCAAAGTACAACTTCAACCTGTCGACATTGATCGGTTCCGTGAATTCATTTCCTTCCAAGTCTGACAGCTTCACTGCCCCATTTCCCATGACTTTCTGAATGATGTAAGGTCCTTCCCAGTTAGGCCTGAATTTCCTCCCTCGGATCCGTCGTCGACGGCCTTGACTGCTTAAGTACCAAATCACCCTTTCTGATCTTTGTGGGACGTACTTTCTTGTTGAATGCCCGGGCTAGTCTCTTCTGATACAACTGCATGTGATACAAAGACTTCGTCTTCCTCTCATCCAATAGTACTAACTGATCAAATCTCTGTGTGCGGCCCATTCCTGTTCCGGTAATTCTGCCTCTGCTAATACCCTCAGGGACTGTATTTCCACTTCCACTGGCAATACTGCTTCCATTCCGTAGACCAAGGAGTAAGGTGTTGCACCCGTTGCCGTTCTTACTGATGTCCTGTACCCCCACAAAGCATACGGTAACTTCTCGGCCCAATCTCTACAATTTTCTGTCATCTTGGCTAAAATTGTCTTTATAGTCTTGTTGGCTGCCTCAACTGCCCCATTTGCCTGCGGCCTGTACGGTGATGACTTGTGGTGGCCTATCCCATGCCTCTGTAACATTGCCTTCGTCTCTCCTTGAAACTGGACCCCGTTGTCTGTCACTACATGATGCGGCATACCGTACCGACAAATGAGGTTCCGAGCTATGAACTTTGCCATCTGCTTCGCTGTAACATTACGGAAGGATTCGGCTTCCACCCACTTTGAGAAGTAATCTACTGCCACACTATGAAGCGATGCCATTGATGCATTTGGTCGAATTTCCCCAATCATATCAATTCCTCATGCTGAGAACGGCCACGGCTCTGACAACCCGTGCAATTCTGTGTGCGGTAGGTGATTCAAATTACCATGTGCTTGACAGTCATGACAGTGCTTTACCATCTTCGCGCAGTATGTTTCCATGGTCGACCAATAAAACCCCTGTCTCACTATCTTGCGGGACAAGTTCAACCATTCATGTGCGGACCACATACCCCGGCATGTACCTCTTCCATCACTTTCTGAGCTTCTTCTTTTCTCAAACATTTCAACTGAATGCCGTTTGCTTGTCTTTTGTACAGTTCCCCTCTCAAAGTCACATACTGGGAAGCCAACTTCTGAATGGCTATTCTATCTTTTCTGCCCGCCCCTTCCGGGAATTCACCATGTTCCAGATACCTCTGAATGTCATAATGCCAAGGTTTACCGTCGTCAACCTCAACTTCCAGAATTCTTTCTGTCTCATAAGCAGGTTTACTTGCTGTTGTCAGTACCAACGGTCTCATCACTAACTTCTCTGGATTTTCCAAGTCGCTGCTAGTGTAGCCAATGCATCCGCCATCTGATTCTCTTCTCTCGGTAGGTGCTGAAACTTATACTCGGGGATAACCTGTGCCAATTTTCTGAGGTGAAAAAGATAAGGCTTCAACCGTTCCTCTTTCAATTCCCATTCTCCTCGCATCTGCTGGACTACCACATAGAATCTCCGTAGATTTCCACACTCCCGGCCTTCAAGGCTATCAATGTTGTCAAACCAAAGGCACATGCTTCGTACTCGGCCATGTTGTTAGTTACTCTGAATGCCAACCTCTTGGCCAAAGGCAAAGTCTCTCCCTCAGGGGTTACTATCACGATCCCAATTCCGGCTCCCTTGCAATTCACTGCCCCGTCGAAATACATCTTCTATCTCTGAACTGTTATTGCTTGGATCTCTTCATCTGGAAACTCAAACTTATACTGATCCCCCTCAACAGGTTGCAATGCCAGAAACTCCGCTACTGCTCGTCCCTGGATCACCTTGGAGGTAAGATACTCAATGTCGAACTCTGTCAACAATACCAAACATCGGCCCAGCTTTCCCACTAGTGAAGGCACTGAATGAATGAGCGACGCCGTTCCTAGGCTCGCGGCCTAGTTGGGAAGGATTAAATAACATGGAGTCGCCACCCGGTGTGAACCGGGAAAATGAGATTTAAGGCCGCACTCACCCCTCGCAAGGGAAGACCTCAAACCGTGGGTTCGGAATGGTCCCTTACTTATGTCACTTGTAATAAAAGGATTTATGTGATAATTTAACCAGGCTTAAATAACATTTATTTCCAAAGATATCATGCTTCTAAATTCATATGCATACATCAGCAAGTTCATCACATCATGCAACATCACATGGCAATCTCATGAACATATTTCAATCCTATGATATGGAAAACTAAGAACAACATAATCATGCTTGAGTACTATCTCATGAACCTATTAACCAAATAACATGCTAACAGTCTAATCATGCTTGAATACAAATAATACAGTTGGCTATATAACACAAGAAAGATCAACCAAGAGGCAATTATACATGAATATGATTAGACAGACTCAGTTCAGTGTGTGCGCGCGTTCGTGTAGCGTTCGTAAACGCGTTCGAACGGAAATGAAACAGAATGCTCACGTTCGAGTAGCGTTCGTAAACGCGTTCGAACGGAAATGAAACAGAATGTTTGTGTTCGAGTAGCGTTCGTAAACGCGTTCGAACGGAAATGAAAGAGAATGCTCACGTTCGTATGGCATTGATAACGCGTTCGAACGGAAATGAAACAGAATGCTCACGTTCGTATGGCGTTAGTGAACGCGTTCGAACGGAAATGAGACCTGATGCATGATAAGGCAAAAATGCATGCGCGTTCGAGTTGCGTTCGTAAACGCGTTCGAACGGGAACGGACCTGATGCATGAAATGAGACATAATACATAAGCAACAAAATAAAAGGGCGCGGCGAAGTACTGCCGTAAAGGTGGCCTTTTGGAAGGTTTGTTATTTTCGGCTATGGAGGGAGGAGAAGGAGAGAAATTCTTGTTGTTTCTTGCTTACAATAGGCGTCAATGGGAAGGCTTCTTTTTTGTGTATATGCGTGAACTAGAGAAGCAAGATGCTTGGTGAAGGGTGGTTTATATAGAGAAGGGTTAGGGTTGACAAGGGAAGGGATTTTGTGCATTTAATTAGGATATGATTTAGTTTTAAACAAGGAAATCAAAGGATTGAGGGGGGACAAAATATTTTAATTTAGGAAGTTGTAATATTTAATTTGTGTTGGTTTAGGAATACAAATATTTTATATTGGTAAGTATCTTATTAGATTAGGAAGTCAAATATATGATTGGCTTTAATTGGTTAGGATTGATTTTAATTTGGTATGATTATATTTTGATTTAGTATGTGATTTGTTTAATTTAGGCATGATTTTAGTTTAAGTTGGTAATTGTTTATTTTAATTGGTAAATGGTTTAAATATTTTATTTTAATGTTTAATGTTTAATATTTAATTTAATATTTATTTAATTTTGGATGTGTTTTATGGGCTTTGGTGAGCTAAATGGGCTGGATGTGAGGCTAGCAGCAAAACCAGAATTACCGACACCGTTCGAACGCGCCCTCGAACGCGACACGAACACCCGCAATCTGTTTCCCGTTCGACGAAGTAACGAACGCAGCACTAACGAAGACAGTGAGCTTGTTTATTCTGAATTTCCCCTTCCGATATCCGTTCCCGCGGCTTCCGTGACTCAAAAGGTAGTTGTCTCCAAATCAGACTCCTCATCGGGTTTCACATGCGAAAATGCAATGCCTACAGTCGCCCCCACTTGATGGGACTTGTGCAGTGTGTGACTTTGAACAATCCTATCAAAGTTATGCAATGCATTTTTACTTACCTGGCTAGCTAGTTGTCTCGAGCTGAGCTGATACTGCAGTGGACCTCGATCTTGAGACGCATCTCGATGTTGCTGATGATGTGGGCCTCGAACCTGGGACGCACCCCAATACCTGCAACCGACAACGGTGCCTCGACCCTGGGACGCATCCCAATACCGCTGACAAAATGTGGGCCTCGACCCAGGGACGCATCCCGAAAATGATGGTGCAGTGGACCTCGATCCTGGGACGCATCCCAATAGCTGCAACCGACAACGGGGGCCTCGACCCTGGGACGCATCCCAATACCGCTGACAAAATGTGGGCCTCGACCCTGGGACGCATCCCGAAAATGATGGTGCAGTGGACCTCGATCCTGGGACGCATCCCAATAGCTGCAACCGACAACGAGGGCCTCGACCCTGGGACGCATCCCAATACCGCTGACAAAATATGGGCCTCGACCCTGGGACGCATCCCGAAAATGATGATGTGGAGCTTCGCTCCTCAGCCGATATGGGCTTCGCCCCCAAGCTGACATGATGTGATGTGGAGCCTCGCTCCCCAGCCGATATGGGCCTCGCCCCCAAGCTGGTACAATGTGGAACCTCGCTCCTCAGCCGATATGGGCTTCGCCCCCACGCTGATATGATGTGATGTGGACTTCGTCCTCCGAGACCCATACCCGGAACTTAACTTCATTGGGACCTCAATCTTCAGATCACTGCCCATATCAAACACTGTGCTTTTACTATCTCTGATTGGCTTACTGCTCGCTCTTTTCCCTCTTCAACACCTGTTTACACAAAACAGAACAAACACAAAAATATGCAATATAGGTTATGTGTATGCATGTATGCAGGAGTTTTTCTTATTCCGTTGGGTTAGGTCTTCCGCTGGCGACCAAGTCTTCTCAAGCAAAGTACAACTTCAACCTGTCGACATTGATCGGTTCCGTGAATTCATTTCCTTCCAAGTCTGACAGCTTCACTGCCCCATTTCCCATGACTTTCTGAACGATGTAAGGTCCTTCCCAGTTAGGCCTGAATTTCCCTCTCGGATCCGTCGTCGACGGCCTTGACTGCTTAAGTACCAAATCACTCTTTCTGATCTTTGTGGGACGTACTTTCTTGTTGAATGCCCGGGCTAGTCTCTTCTGATACAACTGCATGTGATACAAAGACTTCGTTCTCCTCTCATCCAATAGTACTAACTGATCAAATCTCTGTGCGGCCCATTCCTGTTCCGGTAATTCTGCCTCTGCTAATACCCTCAGGGACTGTATTTCCACTTCCACTGGCAATACTGCTTCCATTCCGTAGACCAAGGAGTAAGGTGTTGCACCCGTTGCCGTTCTTACTGATGTCCTGTACCCCCACAAAGCATACGGTAACTTCTCGGCCCAATCTCTACAATTTTCTGTCATCTTGGCTAAAATTGTCTTTATAGTCTTGTTGGCTGCCTCAACTGCCCCATTTGCCTGCGGCCTGTACGGTGATGACTTGTGGTGGCCTATCCCATGCCTCTGTAACATTGCCTTCGTCTCTCCTTGAAACTGGACCCCGTTGTCTGTCACTACATGATGCGGCATACCGTACCGACAAATGAGGTTCCGAGCTATGAACTTTGCCATCTGCTTCGCTGTAACATTACGGAAGGATTCGGCTTCCACCCACTTTGAGAAGTAATCTACTGCCACCACTATGAAGCGATGCCCATTTGATGCATTTGGTCGAATTTCCCCAATCATATCAATTCCTCATGCTGAGAACGGCCACGGCTCTGACAACCCGTGCAATTCTGTGTGCGGTAGGTGATTCAAATTACCATGTGCTTGACAGTCATGACAGTGCTTTACCATCTTCGCGCAGTATGTTTCCATGGTCGACCAATAAAACCCCTGTCTCACTATCTTGCGGGACAAGTTCAACCATTCATGTGCGGACCACATACCCCGGCATGTACCTCTTCCATCACTTTCTGAGCTTCTTCTTTTCTCAAACATTTCAACTGAATGCCGTTTGCTTGTCTTTTGTACAGTTCCCCTCTCAAAGTCACATACTGGGAAGCCAACTTCTGAATGGCTATTCTATCTTTTCTGCCCGCCCCTTCCGGGAATTCACCATGTTCCAGATACCTCTGAATGTCATAATGCCAAGGTTTACCGTCGTCAACCTCAACTTCCAGAATTCTTTCTGTCTCATAAGCAGGTTTACTTGCTGTTGTCAGTACCAACGGTCTCATCACTAACTTCTCTGGATTTTCCCAAGTCGCTGCTAGTGTAGCCAATGCATCCGCCATCTGATTCTCTTCTCTCGGTAGGTGCTGAAACTTATACTCGGGGATAACCTGTGCCAATTTTCTGAGGTGAAAAAGATAAGGCTTCAACCGTTCCTCTTTCAATTCCCATTCTCCTCGCATCTGCTGGACTACCAACATAGAATCTCCGTAGATTTCCACACTCCCGGCCTTCAAGGCTATCAATGTTGTCAAACCAAAGGCACATGCTTCGTACTCGGCCATGTTGTTAGTTACTCTGAATGCCAACCTCTTGGCCAAAGGCAAAGTCTCTCCCTCAGGGGTTACTATCACGATCCCAATTCCGGCTCCCTTGCAATTCACTGCCCCGTCGAAATACATCTTCCATCTCTGAACTGTTATTGCTTGGATCTCTTCATCTGGAAACTCAAACTTATACTGATCCCCCTCAACAGGTTGCAATGCCAGAAACTCCGCTACTGCTCGTCCCTGGATCACCTTGGAGGTAAGATACTCAATGTCGAACTCTGTCAACAATACCAAACATCGGCCCAGCTTTCCCACTAGTGAAGGCACTGAATGAATGAGCGACGCCGTTCCTAGGCTCGCGGCCTAGTTGGGAAGGATTAAATAACATGGAGTCGCCACCCGGTGTGAACCGGGAAAATGAGATTTAAGGCCGCACTCACCCCTCGCAAGGGAAGACCTCAAACCGTTGGGTTCGGAATGGTCCCTTACTTATGTCACTTGTAATAAAAGGATTTATGTGATAATTTAACCAGGCTTAAATAACATTTATTTCCAAAGATATCATGCTTCTAAATTCATATGCATACATCAGCAAGTTCATCACATCATGCAACATCACATGGCAATCTCATGAACATATTTCAATCCTATGATATGGAAAACTAAGAACAACATAATCATGCTTGAGTACTATCTCATGAACCTATTAACCAAATAACATGCTAACAGTCTAATCATGCTTGAATACAAATAATACAGTTGGCTATATAACACAAGAAAGATCAACCAAGAGGCAATTATACATGAATATGATTAGACAGACTCAGTTCAGTGTGTGCGCGTTCGTGTAGCGTTCATAAACGCGTTCGAACGGAAATGAAACAGAATGCTCACGTTCGAGTAGCGTTCGTAAACGCGTTCGAACGGAAATGAAACAGATGTTTGTGTTCGAGTAGCGTTCGTAAACGCGTTCGAACGGAAATGAAACAGAATGCTCGCGTTCGTATGGCGTTTGATAACGCGTTCGAACGGAAATGAAACAGAATGCTCACGTTCGTATGGCGTTAGTGAACGCGTTCGAACGGAAATGAGACCTGATGCATGATAAGGCAAAAATGCATGCGCGTTCGAGTTGCGTTCGTAAACGCGTTCGAACGGGAACGGACCTGATGCATGAAATGGGACACAATACATAAGCAACAAAATAAAGGGGCGCGGCGAAGTACTGCCGTAAAGGTGGCCTTTTGGAAGGTTGTTATTTTCGGCTATGAGGGAGGAGAATGAGAGAAATTCTTGTTGTTTCTTGCTTACAATAGGCGTCAATGGGAAGGCTTCTTTTTTGTGTATATGCGTGAACTAGAGAAGCAAGATGCTTGGTGAAGGGTGGTTTATATAGAGAAGGGTTAGGGTTGACAAGGGAAGGGATTTTGTGCATTTAATTAGGATATGATTTAGTTTTAAACAAGGAAATCAAAGGATTGAGGGGGGACAAAATATTTTAATTTAGGAAGTTGTAATATTTAATTTGTGTTGGTTTAGGAATACAAATATTTTATATTGGTAAGTATCTTATTAGATTAGGAAGTCAAATATATGATTGGCTTTAATTGGTTAGGATTGATTTTAATTTGGTATGATTATATTTTGATTTAGTATGTGATTTGTTTAATTTAGGCATGATTTTAGTTTAAGTTGGTAATTGTTTATTTTAATTGGTAAATGGTTTAAATATTTTATTTTAATGTTTAATATTTAATTTAATATTTATTTACTTTGGGATGTGTTTTATGGGCTTTGGGGAGCTAAATGGGCTGGATGTGAGGCTAGCAGCAAAACCAGAATTACCGACACCGTTCGAACGCGCCCTCGAACGCGACACGAACACCCGCAATCTGTTTCCCGTTCGAACGAATTAACGAACGCAGCACTAACGAAGACAGTGAGCTTGTTTATTCTGAATTTCCCCTTCCGATATCCGTTTCCCGCGGCTTCCGTGACTCAAAAGGTAGTTGTCTCCAAATAAGACTCCTCATCGGGTTTCACATGCGAAAATGCAATGCCTACAATAAGAATGACTATGTGTGGTTCCATAAAAAATCACCTAAGAAACAATTATATCTGGCATGTGATGAATATGTCTCAGTTCAGTGTGTTCGCGTTAGTGTAGCGTTCGTATACGCGTTCGAACGGTAAACAGAAGGTTCTCGTTCGAGTAGCGTTCGTAAACGCGTTCGAACAGAAATGAAACAGAATGCTCACGTTCGTATGGCATTTGTTAACGCGTTCGAACGGAAATGAAACAGAATGCTCATGTTCGTATGGCGTTCGGGAACGCGTTCGAACAGAAATGAGGCCTGATGCATGATAAGGCAAAAATGCACGCGCGTTCGAGTTACGTTCGTAGACGCGTTCAAACGGGGACAGATCTGATGCATGAAATGGGACGCAATAAATAAATGGCGAATAGTACAATGCGAGGCGCGGCAAAGCATCGTGGTAAATGGATTTAACCCTTCCCCATAGGGGATCTTTCATTCAACTTACTAAGCCCATGCGCTCGATCGCATCATGCATACAAACATAAAGACAATCATATCAAATTAAGTATGCCCGATTGAACGTATCTTGCATCCAACCGAACACACATCAACTGACGCGGCAAAGCATCGTGGTAAAAGGCTTTAACCCCTCCCCATAGGGGATCTTTCATTCCACTTACTAAGCCCATGCGCTTGATTGAACCATGCATAAAAAAAATTAAACACAATAATGTCAAACTTAGTATGCCCAATTGAACGTATCTTGCATTCAACCGAACACACATCAACCGGCGCGGCAAAGCATCGTGGTAAAGGGCTTTAGCCCCTCCCCATAGGGGATCTTTCATTCCACTTACTAAGCCCATGCGCACAATTGAATCATGCATAAATAAACAACATACATAATTCAAGTGACGAAAACTAAATAAACAAAAGCAACACAAAACAAAAGAGAGTGCCGTTTACTCAAGCGGTACGTGGAGTTGTGTCCCGAGTACAGATCATATTACCGTCCATTCGGAATCGGCTATTAAATTTATGTCCGGGTTTCCATCCGATATACCGCGAGAGTTGACACATCTCTCATTCATCCAATACCCACAACACACATCATACACAAACGAGATTTAACAAATAAGTAAAATACGATCAAAATAAATAACAAAATCAAATAAAGATGAGTGTGAAAAGTACCCTCAGGTCTAACCTTTTAAATCACCTCTCGGATGTACGGCACACGGTCGTCGGAAGGGTGGATGCTCCGCAACTCTTTCGGTTCACTGGTTCACTGTTCTCGTTCGTTGTCTCACTGTTTGGAGTCGTCGTTCTCCGTCTTTTGCTGCTGCTTTTGACTCCGATTTGCTACTGTTCGGCCTCTGTTTTGTTGGTCGCTGTTCAGGTCACCTGTTTTGACGTTTCAACGGACTGTTCCAAGTTTTTGTGTGGGTTTTTAGTGTAGTCTTGTGTGAGTCTTTTAAGGATTATGAATGTAATTTTATGTTACTATTTTTAAGGTTTTTATGGGATGATTTGGTGTGATTTAGGCGTGTATTTGAGACTTATTTTGGTGTGGATTAGGGTTGTGAAAGGTGGCTAAGGATGAGTGTGAGTGTGTGTGAGCTAAGGGTATTTCTTGTCTGAATATTGTGTGTATGAGCTCTGGCTAGCGTTGAGAAGGTTGGTGAAGGGTTCTTTTTATAGGCAAAGGGTTAGGCTTGACAAGGAAAGGGATTTGGCTAATTAAAGAGGGATTTGATTTGGTGTTGGATAAGGGAAGTCAAAGATTGAGGGGGGACAATTCTTGGCTAGATAGGGAAGGTTGAATATTTAGTTTATGTGATTAGGCATACAATATTTTAAGTTTGGGAATAATATATTGGTTGATTGATTTTAACTTGGTATGATTATATTTGATTGGTTTAGATTAGGTATGATTATATTTTATGTTTTATTTAATTGGTAAATGATTTAAATATTTTATTTAGTTAACATTTAATTTAATTAATATTTAATTTAATTGGGATGTGTCTTATGGGCTTGGTGGGCTAATTGGGCTTAGGTTGAGGCTAGCAGCAAAACCAGAATTACCGACACCGTTCGAACGCCTCTTCGAACGCGACACGAACGCCCGCAATCTGTTTGCTTTTCGAACGCATACACGAACGCATCTCGAACGAAATAGTGAACCTTGTTTATTCTGAATTTCCCCTTCCGATATCTGTTTCCCGCGGCTTCCGTGGCTCAAAAGGTAGTGCCTCCAAATGAGACTCATCATCGGGTTTCACATGCAAAAATACAATGCCTACAATCATGCCCGTATGTATTTATTAGAAAGTTTGAATCTGGATTTGCTATTATAGCAGTATATGTCGATGACATGAACTTAATTGTTACCCTTAGAGAACTTCTAAAACTGCTGAATATTTGAAAAGAGAATTTGAGATAAAATACTTGGAAAATCAAAATATTATCTTGGCTTGCAGATCGAGTATAAAACTAATAGATTGTTTATCTATTAGTCTATTTATATTGAGAAGATTCTAAAATGTTTCAACATGGATAATGCTTATCAATTAAGCACTATCATGGTAATCCGATCTCTCGATTCAAAAAAGGATTCATTCCGTCTTAAAAAAGATAATGAATAGAAACTTGGTCCAGAAGTACCATATATTAATGAAATTGGTGCATTATTATATTTAGTTCAATGCACCGGGCTTACATTGAATTCTCAGTAAATTTATTTCTCTTGTAAATCTTGTCCTCTTACTTCTGTGTTACCCCAATCTACCAAACATACTTGGGCTTCTAATGCTTTAGGACTCAAGTTTGAACGCTTTGCATCCAAAATATTCCCCCAGTACTAAAAGCTTGTTCTACTGCAACAATAGAGACCACTGTTGCTAAAATTTGTTTAGCCATCTGTGCCAGGACTGAAAAAGTATTGGCATGTCGACTCCACCATTCGAGAATTAGAAAATCCTTCCATGTACTATTATCACCAAACTCAAAAACAATTGTTAGATAAACATCAAGTTTAGTTGTGAAGTCACCATTTTATTGGAGTGTCAATCTGAATAATGTATTGTACATTATATTTTATTATTTATTAAAAAAATAATTACATTTTCTTTTAAACCTTATTAATGGTAATGACATTATGCATATTAGTTAATATATAAATATGCTGAGAATGACATCGATCTTAGAATAGTCATGTAGTAATGCTGGACACTGGGTGGTCCGATATTGGGATAATATTACTATTATATACTATTCTTAAAGTAAGTATTCCTAGTTGTTGGTTTCAGAATACAGTTGAATTCCTATAACCTAAAAACTAGCACATATCATATATTGGAATTAGAGTTCCAATGGTTTAACCCGTTGCACCATGAGCAAGGGAAGCTCGTATAGACATGTGGTATTCGTTGGAACGAATACTGAATGACTCACATATGATTTCTAATAGTTGGAAGTACACACCACTATTGATCAGTGGTAAATCTATCTCTATTTCTCACTCATTTAACCTAATATTTTGTATAGTTTCTTGAGTTTTGTGAATATTTTGATGTGTTTTGTGTTATTTTGTAGATAAATAAAGTTTGAGGACATTCCGGAGGTGATTTGGGGACAAAACAGTGAAAATTAGAAAAAATGGCAAATTGGTAATTTGGCCGCGTCGCGACGCGCAACCCCTGGCGTCGCGACGCCTAACGTGCGCCGAGTCCTTGCTAACGTGCACTAGGTCTACGTGTCAGAATCTGAAAAGTTGACTTTGCTAACGTGCGTCGGGCCACGTGTTATCATCACATAAGATTAGCTAAAATGCACCGTGTGCCACGTGTCACAAACCTATGGTGCCGACATTCCGCGTGACACGTGGCACCTTCTCATTGGACCGAATTATGGTGAATCACATGCTGCCACGTGTCAAGCTCTCATTGGAACGATATTTACCGCGTGCCACGTGTCAGATTCTCATTGGACCGAAACATCCACCAATCACTGTGTGCCACGTGTCACCTTCCCATTGCACCACTTTCAGCGCGTGCCACGTGTCATCACCGGATTGTGCCGATAGAATCCGCGTGGTCAAACCGCATTGACTGTAAATGCGTTCCAGCATCGTGACGCTGGGAGGTTTGGCGTCGCGACGCCGGTTGCAGATTTTGCCTATAAATTCAGGCCTTCTTCACTTCATTTGGTGTGCTTTCCTTGGGAGATTTTCCCTATTTTTAGAGGATTGCATCTAGTTTTTGTAGATATAAATAATATTTAATTTATGTATTTTAATTTTCAGTAATAATACTAGTTCTTCTTCTTCTCTTTTCTTTTATGTTTTGTAGTTAAATTTCGGCTGGGGTAAATGGTGAAACATTTAATATAATTATCTAGGTAAATCTCACTTAATTATAATTTATAAATTATAATTTAATCGGATTAATTAATGTCAGACTTTATTACCGCCTATATGGCTGGTCTTTATGTGACAGATAATTACTGCCTATATGGCCGGTGTAGTTGGACTAAATGGATTACCGCCTATATGGCTGGTTTTAATTGTTTAACATTATTAATTCCTGAGAAAGCAGAACAGAAAATAATTTATATATTATAATATGTGAGATTCCTATATAAGAAATATTAAATGTGAATCCTCTAACCCCGACATTTTATTTTATTCTAGGGAAGTGATGAAACACAATATTCACACTAATAATTGATTTTCTTTATTATGGGTAATTCTTTAATTTGTTTATTGAGTCTTAAGCTTAATGCTTCTTGTTGTCTGATCACCAATAAGATTGATATGGTAAACTTAAAATGAACTAGACATAGGGATTTTAGGTTTCAGCCTTAGATTCAATAGCCCACGATCTTCCTTGAGGATAGATAACCCTTTAATAGATTTCCTTACATGATAGACATATACCTGCCGGGCGGAGGTAGCCATAATGGAACTTAATCTTAATGAATCCAGGTAATTTGGTTGACATAGACATATGGTTCAATTGGGTTATACTGGGTATTTGCGTCTGACCATCGACAGAGGCTTTTGCATATTTTCGTGTTCCAGGTTAGCAAACTGATTTATTACACATAGATAAGAGAATCAATTCATCTTTATAATAATATTGTGTGGAGTCACGACCCTAGATCCTTGAGTCTTTTCTTTTATTTTCCTTATTATTTTCTTTTGACTGTTTTTATTTTAATTAGCAAATCCACATTCAACTAACAAAAGCAATCATTCTCTTCTCCATATAATTAGATACTTGTAAATAAATAGTATCAATAATTAATAACAACAGTAGGAATTAAGTCCTCGTGGGATCGATATTTTTATACTACTTGAACGATATGTGCGCTTGCATTATACGCGTGTGTTACGCCGGTCAATTTTGGCGCCGTTGCCGGGGACTTATTTTTCTTAAGTTATTAATTTTGAAGCTATCTAATTTACTTGTATCTAATTTTCTTTATTTTTATCTGTAATTTTTATTTCTTTCTTTTGTTTTCAGGTGATTGAAAAATGGAACATTATTGGGAGATTGAGAGATCACAAGCTTTACTAGAAGATACACCCCAAATCTGGGAGCAACAGTCTGGTTTTCTGAGGCCTGTTGTCCAGCCCAACAACTATCACTGGATGTCAGAATCAAGCAATACTATATTTTCTCATCAGAACGAAATGAGGAGATTGTAATTTGTGATGGTAACCACTCGAGCGATCAATGCATATACTTTTCAGAGTGGCTGAATTATCAGAATCATTCAAGGTACGAAGAACCATCATATTTTCCATCTTATCCACCATCTACCTACGATCTTCATCAACAATCAGAACCATCAGAAGAAGATCAGATGATTGACATGCTCAAAGATTGGTTCAAGAACGAGACGAAGAGTTGGATACGATGCTTGAAACATACCAGAATCAACTTGAAAGTATTCAGAGACAATCAGAATTCATTCAGAGATGACAGATCAGACGAGACAATTAACAGAAAACCAGAGCTACATACCTCATGGATCATTTTCAGATGACACTGATGAAGCCATCAAGTACCAAGCATTTCATGATGACACTTTAGCAAAGAGGAGGATGAGCAGTATCAAGAATCAGAGGTATCAGTTCAGGAGCCTGAACCAACAAAGTCTCAATTTGATTTTTTTATTTTCTTTGACTCTGAGGAGGATGAAACTGATCTATTTGTACCAACTACAACCAACAACGGAGGATCAACCTTTCAATCCTCAAAATGAAGATCTTGGAGCATGCTTTACCATGATATTTGATGAAGATCTACCTGAACCATCCATTCCAGTCATATCAGAGGATGAAGACCTAATGTCAGAAACATCTTTACATCATCAGGCAGATACTTATGCACATGCATTTCACAGATGACGGATGAAGAGTTGAATACGGAAATTTTCAAATTCATCTGTGAAGAAAAGGTGGAGCAAGAAGCAGAGCAAATGGAGGAGCAACTGTCAGACCAAATTGAAGATCCAGTGCATTCAAGAGAAACATCACTGTTTTGGGGAGTACAAATCAAAGACATCACCCAAAAGCTTGATAGAATGGAACTTCCATTCAAGGTCAAGCACCATACAAGCCCTCCTGATTTTATTTCTTTCTTTTCAGGAACCACTGGAGCAACAAAGGTTAAAAAGGTGGCACAAGCACTGAATGGGACAAAATATTTTTTGCCCCTTTACCGTTGGAAGAGACCCTTCAAAAGAAACGCTCACGGATTGTCTTTACTTTAATCGGACGTCCAAAACGACTCTGAAACCTCCTTAACAGACGGATTTCAGTCACGTCTGGCTGAAAACGAAAAATTTAGCGCTAGCAGGGAGGCAACCCATGCATTTTGTTGTAATTTCTATTTTTTTTGTGTATACATGTTGTAGAATTTTTAATTTTATGTGTTATTTTTGTACGGAAAAGTTCAACCAAAGCATAAGACAGAAGGAATGAGTGTTTGGCAAAATAAGAGATAATTCATTAGCGATGGCTGAGTAAGGAATGGTTTCTTGAGACGCATCCTAATGAATTTATACTAAGCGAATGGCGTATTGCGTACACAATTCTATTGCCTTAATTATTGTTTTGATTTGCTTTTCTGTTGTAATTATCTTTATTTTCATAGATTGGATCCAGACTTTTTGACCTTTCACGATTTCTTTTTTTGTGTTTAGCAACAAAAGTCCTCTGGAAGATACTAGTGCTATTATTACTCACCCTTTTCAGGTACTATAAATTCAACTCATCATTGCACTTTTGAAGACATCCAGAGTAAAAAATGGAAGCCACTTCAAGAAGACGAGTTGAAAACTTCTGTGTGTTTTGCGGTACTAGTGTTGGTACTAAGCCACAATACGTAGAAGCAGCACATGAATTGGGTCGAGTCTTAGCTGCAAGGAATATGCACTTAGTATATGGCGGAGGCAATCTTGGACTTATGGGGATCGTTTCAAAGGCCGTACAGGAAGGAGGCAGTCACGTTTTGGGAATCATCCCAAAACCCTTGGCAGAGGCAAATCTTATTGAACCATCAAACGGAGAGGAACTTATTGTGCCAGGTATGTCTGAGCGACTAGTGGAAATGATTAACCGTGCTGATGCTTTTATTGCTTTGCCAGGTGGCTTGGGCACATTGGAGGAAATTTTTATAGTGTTATCTTGGGTGAAACTGAACATACACCAGAAACCAATTGGGCTGTTTAACGTTGATGGATTTTATGATTTTCTTTATGTGTTTCTTGATGATGCCTGAAGAAATGGGTTCGTGTCAAAACCTGTAAAAGAACTCCTCTTCAATGCCAGAACTGCTCCGGATCTAATGGACAAACTCTTAGCCTATGAACCACAAGTTGACCCTATCCTTTCAAAGATAAATTGGTCCGAGGACGATCGTGGTAAGAGGCGTCTGATTAATCTGGATTTTAACCTTTAATTTCATGTAGAATTTCAGCTAACCATGTATTATCTTCTAAAATCTTCTTCTACTGTTTAAGACATTGGGGACAATGTCTCATTTAGGTTTGGGGGAGGGAATTAGTTGATGAGTACCTTGTTTTTAGTTTGTGTGTTGTTTTTATTTTTAGTCCAAAATTTTTTCGAAAAATACAAAAAAAAATTTCAAAAATTACAAAAATATTTTGCGTTTTTGCGTTTTTTATTTTGTCTAAAAAGGTGAAATTGGTAAGAGATAGCTGTGTAAGGAGTTTCCACTCCTGAGACGTATCTCAAACCTATTTCGGAACAAGTTAATTTTTGTTTATTTCATTTTAAATTATTTAATTTGTGAATTCTCCATAATACTGACAAAAATGGATCTTCATATGCTCAGTTGACAGGTATTAACAACATACATGGAAACATACGGACATGAGCTATAATTGAAAAGTTTGTAATATTCAGTGCTTTAGTTTAATTGGAGGAAGCATCTAAAAAAACAATGGAGTAAAAAAAAAATCCGAGATCCGAGTTATTAAGTCTGTAAGGGTGTTTTAACACCTAGTGCCCTAAAACCAACTGGTTTGAGAGTCACTGGCCCAAAGCTTGCTACATGGATCAAAGATGCTGCAAAAATATATATATATACCTAAAGTCTGAGTAATTAAGTCCGTGGGGGTGTCTTAACACCTGGTGCCCTAAAGCCAACTGGTTTGGGAGCCACCGACCCAAAGCTCGCTACATAGACAGAATGTATTGTATATAAATAAAAAAATAAAATCAAAAAAATCAAAGAAAAAATCAGAAAAATTCGAAAAATTATTTCATTGCTACAAAAAGGTGTGAAATCTGATAGAACTTTAGGACAAAAATATTACTCTCTTATATACTACACTTGTGACTGTTGTGGGCAAAAATGAGTTGATTAATATTTTGTTGGCTGTGTATATGAAGAATGGTAAATATAATCGGAGAATTTACTTATTCAGTAATTTAGAAAGAAACAAAACAACTAGTAACTTGGAGTAGAAATTTCACCTGATTAGTTACTAACTTCTTTATTCTCTTTTCGCTTGTATTTTTTTCTTTTGTGTGCATTAGTTTTACTACCTTTTTACTTTAGTAAAATGTTTGTGGGCATCATTGCTGTAAACCCTCATGAGACTACAACTCGTCCACTCGGGACACCTAGGGGTTTAAAGGCTTGTTTCATACGCTAAATGCAACCGTGATCCCTACGAAAGTGGCTTAGTTAAATTTTATTATGTTATTTTATTTTGTGTTTTGCTTGAGGACTAGCAAAATGTTAGGTTTGGGGGTGTGATGAGTGGTAAATCTATCACTATTTCCCACTCATTTAACCTAATATTTTGTATAGTTTCTTGAGTTTTGTGAATATTCTGATGTGTTTTGTGTTATTTTGTAGATAAATAAAGTTTCAGGACATTCTGGAGGTGATTTGGGGCCAAAACAGTGAAAATTGGAAAAAAAAATGGCAAAATGGTAATTTGGCTGCATCGCGACGCGCAAACCCTTGGCGTCGCGACACCTAACGTGCGCCAAGTCCTTGCTAACTTGCGCCGGGTCTACGTGTCAGAATCTGAAAAGTTGACTTTGCTAACGTGCGCCGTGCCACGTGTCATCATCACAGAAGATCAGCTAAAATGCATCGTGTGCCACGTGTCACAAACCTATGGTGTCGACACTCCGCGTGACACGTGGTACCTTCTCATTGGACCGAATTATCGGCGAATCACATGCTGCCACGTGTCAAGCTCTCATTGGACCGATCTTTATCGCGTGCCATGTGTCAGATTCTCATTGGACCGAAACAATCACCAATCACCGTGTTGCCTTCCCATTGCACCACTTTCAGCGCGTGCCACGTGTCATCACCGGATTGTGCCGACAGAATCCGCGTGGTCAAACCGCGTTGACCGTAAACGCGTTCCAGCGTCGCGACGCCGGTTGTAGATTTTGCCTATAAATTCAGGCCTTTTTCACTTCATTTGGTGTGCTTTGCTTGGGAGCTTTTCCCTGTTTTTAGAGGATTGCATCTAGTTTTTGTAAATATAAATAATATTTAATTTATGTATTTTAATTTTCAGTAATAATACTAGCTCTTCTTCTTCTCTTTTCTTTTATGTTTTGTAGTTAAATTTCCGCTGGGGTAAAAGGTGAAACATTTAATATAATTATCTAGGTAAAACTTCACTTAATTATAATTTATAAATTATAATTTAACCGGATTAATTAATGTCAGACTTTATTACCGTCTATATGATCGGGCTAAATATAAATTACTTTGCCTATATGGCTGGTCTTTATATGACAGATAATTACAGCCTATATGGCTGGTGTAGTTGGACTAAATGGATTACCGCCTATATGGCTGGTTTTAATTGTTTAACATTATTAATTCCTGAGAAAGCAGAATAGAAAATAATTTATATATTATAATAAGTGAGATTCCTATATAAGAAATATTAAATGTGGATCCTCTAACCCCCGAAATTTTATTTTATTCTAGGGAAGTGATGAAACACAATATTCACACTTAATAATTGATTTTCTTTATTATGGGTAATTCTTTAGTTTGTTTATTGAGTCTTAAGCTTAATGCTTCTTGTTGTCTGATCACCAATAAGATTGATATGGTAAACTTAAAATGAACTAGACATATGGATTTTAGGTTTCAGCCTTAGATTCAATAGCCCACGATCTTCCTTGAGGATAGATAACCCTTTAATAGATTTCCTTACAGGATAGACATATACCTGTCGGGCGGGGGTAGCCATAATTGGAACTTAATCTTAATGAATCCAGGTAATTTGGTTGACATAGACATATGGTTCAATTGGGTTATACTGGGTATTTGCGTCTGACCATCGATAGAGGCTTTTGCATATTTTCGTGTTCCAGGTTAGCAAACTAATTTATTACACATAGATAAGAGAATCAATTCATCTTTATAATAATATTGTGTGGAGTCACGACCCTAGATCCTTGATTCTTTTCTTTTATTTTCCTTAGTATTTTCTTTGGAGTCTGTTTTTATTTTAATTAGCAAATCCACATTCAACCAACAAAAGCAATCATTTTCTTCTCCCTATAATTAGATACTTGTAAATAAATAGTATCAATAATTAATAACAACAGTAGGAATTAAGTCATCGTGGGATCGATATTTTTATACTACTTGAACGATACGTGCGCTTGCGTTATACGCGTGTGTTAACGCCGGTCAACTGTCAGTAGAAATCTCATCTAATCGAGTAGCATATGTGATCCTTTTACTATATGATAGCATTAATTTTGTGTGTGATCCTCCACACTTTGATACCATATATGTCAGAGACCTTTCATGGTCTGATTCTTAGATATTTGTTGGGCGTAGACCGATGCACTCGTTAATCAAGTTCGTATGAAGAAAATATCTGTCGGCCAGTATGTGTACCATTAGGGGTTTAGGTATCCATGTGAGTAAGTCATAATTTTTAAGACTTTGGCCAAAACCGATCACTTATGTGTCAAAAATAGCTTTTTGATTAGTTGTAAAGAATCGTGGACATGTCGAAAATATGAGATGTGTGCTTCGAAAACTTAACGGTGTAATATATGTTTCCTAATAACAACTGGGATAGCCTACGTTGGAAGGATTGTTAAATATATGTGATGACCTCGACTTGTATAGTTCAGAAAACTCATTCGTGTTCTTCGCGAATTTGGAGGTGGTTGAATTGCGTATATATAAGCTAGGCTTATATGACGAACGTGTCTGAACTTAGAGAGTCTCATAATATGAAGTGTACTCATTGAGCAATTGGGTAGCCGATAATGTTTGATAATAAATAATATTTGATATTATAATTATCAATTAAAATAATTAAGTGTTATCGAATAACATTAATTATTTACTTTAACCTAATTGGATTAATTGGATTAATCCAAAATCACACAAGGGCTTTGTTGTAATTTCATAAATATCTCTACCATTTGAGGATATTTTGGTAATTATAAAATATGTAATAATAGGTGTATTTGACTTGATTTAATTGGATTAAATCAAAGTGGTAGACAATGAACTAATCAAATGGTTAAACTTTGTCTTGATTTAATTGGAATAAATCAAAGTGGTAGATAAAGGTGATTAGTCACACCTAATTATACATATATGGACAAATTGGATTAAACCCACATAAAAATTCATTAGAACTTTTATTAATTAAAAATTTGATACACTTCACTATAAAATGCAAGATTGAACAATTTTTATACAAGGCAAAAATATGGATTAAGCAAAAGAAAGAAATATTAGCCTAAGTAAAGGTTTTGTGAGAGAATCTTCGGAATTTCTCTACAACAACAAAAAGAAGAAGATTGGATCTTATAATCAAGCTTGCTAGCTCTGAAAGTTTCTACAACAAGAGAAGAAGATTGGATATTAGAATCAAGCTTGCTAGCTTTGGAAGTTCTCTACAACATTTCAACAAGGAGAAGAAGATTGGATCCTAGAATCAAGCTTGCTAGGTATGTTTGATTTTCTCTAAAGCTATGTTTTCATTAGTGAGTTGTTATCATTAATGAAACATATAGTGTTGTATTATGTATTAGATATATAATAACATAGCTTGATGTTGAAATTAGGCTAATGAATTATGTATGGATGCTTGGAAGCATAAATACAATATGCTTGTAATTGGTTCAAAATGTTTATGTTACATAAACATAAAATTAGAGTTTGGAACTCTAGATGATAGCTTGGAGCTATGGCTACCATTCTAGAATCACTTCACCATATTTGAGTGACCTATAATTGTTCATCAGTGTTTTCATTGTAGGATTTTATTTTGTTTATGTTTTGATTCAAAAAATGCATATATGTATTTAGAATACATTTATGTTTGTTGTATAACATGTGTTGATGTTGGTTTTGATGTTAAAATTAGATTTTTGGTGTATTGAAGTGTTTGGATAAAATTGAAAGTGTTTTAAACTGGATTCAAGGTCAATTTATTCTCTGCCAACATTTTACATAAGGCAGGGTCGCGACTCGGATCTCCGACGTTGGAACACTCAATTCTCAGAGCTGCGGGCATCGCGACTCTCACCCTTGCGCATCATGACGCCATGAATTCGCAGATTGGGTATTGCGACTCCCAAGCCTGAGCATCGCGACACGCCGAGAGTTGCTGCCAATGAGCGTTGAAACTTCATTTTCTCCGTTCTGGAGTTTACGGACTCCGATTTGGCCCTATTTTTTCCTATGGACTCGTAACAGAATATAATATTCCATAAAATAATTTAAAAATACACTCATGCTTGATATCTATGGGTTAGACCCATTTCCGTTGTGCGAGATACCGATCTGACCCTAAGGGTCCCCACATCCGGCCAAATAGAATGGTATCAGAGAAGGTCTTAACCACATAACTCATATTGCATGTTTGACATGTATTTAATGTTGGGGCGGATGTGGAATCCCTAGGGTTTGATCGGTGCCCTGTGTAGTGAAAATAGGTATAACACATGGATATCTAGCATATGTGTATTTTTAAAATATTTTAATGAAATATCATATTCCATTACGAGTATTTAGGGAAAAACCGGGATCCGAAAAAACCAAAACAGGACAAAACTGGAAAAATCCTGATCATCCGGGCTCCGTAAGCAACTTGCACAACCAACATACTATGCATGTTGTTGGCAGCAGTATGGTGCTGCACATCATTCCGTTTTTATTTATTTTTTTAATTTCTAAAACCTTAAACACAAATTAAAATCATCCAAAATAATTTTAATTTCAAAACCAACCACAACATATATTATACAACAAACACACACACACACACACACACACACACACACACACACACACACACACACACACACACACACACACACACACACACACACACACACACACACACACACACACACACATATATATATATATATTCTAAATATATATACACACATTTCTTTAAATCAAATTACAAACCAAAATAGAATCTCACAATGAAATGACTCATGGACAATTCTAAGTCACCCAAAGATGATCAAGTGATTCTAGATAGGTAGCCTTAGCTCCAAACTATTATCTAAAGTTCCAAACTCTAATTTTAAATTTATGTCCAACATAAATATTTTGACCCGATCACAAGTAAATTGTGTTTATACTTCCAAAGCATCTAAACACGATTCATTAGCATAATTTCAATTTTAAGCTATGTTATTATGCATCCAATATATAATTCATCACTATATGTCTCACTAATGAAAACTCACTAATGAAAATTATAGCTTATGAGAAGATCAAACTTACCCAGCAAGCTTGATATAAAGATCCAATCTCATTCTCATTTATTGAAATGGTTGGAGAACTTCAAAGGTTTAGCAAGCTTGACTCCAAGATCCAATCTTGATTTCTCCTTATTAAAATATTGTAGAGATCTTCCAAAGCTTCTCTAAACACTTCTATTTCTTAAGCTAACTTCTCTGGGAATTGCTTGTTTTAGCTTTCTTAAGATTGAATAAAATCTTTGCTAGAGCTTTCTAAGTATAGCAAAACTTAGGTAATTTTTAATTAATAAAAGTTCTAATCAATTTTTATGTGGACTTAATCTAATTTCCAAAATATGTATAATTAGGTGTGACTAATCACATTTTTCTACCATTTTGATTTAATCCAATTAAATGAAGACAAAGTTTAATTAATGGATTAGTTGCATGTCTACCACTTTGATTTAATCCAATTAAATCAAGAAAAATACACCTATAATTACATATTTATAATTACCAAAATATCCTCAAATGGTAGAGATATTTATGAAATTATAATTAAGCCATTGTGTAATTTTGAATTAATACAATTAGTCCAATTAGGTCAAAGTAAATAATCAATATTATATAATAACATTTCATTATCTTAGTTGATAATTATAATATCGAATATTATTTATTATCAAAAATAATCGGCTACCCAAGTACTCAACGAGTACACTTCATATTGTGGGACTCTATAAGTCATGACACGTTCGTCATTTAAGCCTAGCTAATATATACGCAATTCGGCCACCTTCGAATTCGTGAAGAACACGAACGACCTTTTTGAACTATACAAGTCGAGGTCATCATATATGTTTAGCAATCCCATCGTTGTAGGCTATCCGAGTTGTGCTTAGGAAACACAGAATACACTGTCAAATTTCTGAGGCGTACATCTCATGTCGACATGTCCACGGTTCTTTACAACTAATGCGATCAACCCTAGGTGATCGGCTTTGGTCCAAGTCTTTAAGAATTGTGACTTACTCACATGGATACCTAAACCTCTTATGATACATATACGGGCCGACATATCCTTTCTTGATACACACTTGATTAACAAGTTCATCGGTCCACACCCAAAGAACATTCAGAGGCCAGACCATGAAATGTTTCTGACATACATGACATCTAAGTGTGGAGGATCTCACACAAAATCAATGCTATCATATAGTCAAAGGATCACATATGCTACTCGACTCGAGGATATTTAAATCCAGAAAGGAAGGTAAGTATAGAAGAAATAGAAAGGAAGGTAAATATAGCAAAAACACAAGATATTCTTGAACCAAGACGAACCCGGGTGTTAGACCCCAGAAAGGATTCGAGGTTGTAATGATCGGAAATCCTGACTACTATTACATCATAGGACGAGTGTTACATAATATAAATTATGTTTGAAAATATATACATTCATGAAATGACTTTGGGGACAATCGGTAAATTCCTCGAAATTCTGATATGAAACTGTATAATGTTCCACTCCGGACAGCTCAAACTATTTGCGCCATAACTTTCTCATACGAACTCCGATTTTTATGAATTTTATATCATTGGAAATCTAAGACCGAGATCTACAACTTCCACATTCAATAGTTTTCCAAATTCTGATAAGAACTTGGTAGAATTTGGTAATTGTCGTAGATATTTTGCATAGTAACGAAAATAAGGCATAAATAAGAAATTATCCTTCAAACCCAAGCCCAACCTTTTTTTCATTATGGCCCAATGACTCTAAATATTCCTCAAACCCCCTAGACTTCTCTAGAAAAGACTAAACAAGTCAAGAAGAAGGAAATGAGTTAATAGCCCCATGTATATAAAGGATATTATTCTTGCATCTTGAAAAGAGAAAGAAAAGAGGAAGAAACATGGAGAAAGAAGAAGAAGAAGGAAGAAAGAAGAAGAAAGAGGTAAGAAGGAAGAGGAAACAGGTGTTAAAAAACATTCATCAAACAATGAAGAAGAAAAGCCACCATGGGAAGCTTTAGCAATGAAGGAAATCAAAGGAATATAAGGTAAGAGAACTTTGACCCAAATTTGGAAATTATGAGATCTTGATGATATGAAGATATGTTGGTGTTAGTGGAATACTAGGGATTACATGTAGTGGAAAAATGAGCATAGAAATGAATTGTATCAAGAATTATCCAATATTTAAAAATTCTAAATGTTGAGTTAAAACTAGAACAAAGAGATTAAAAAATTATTTGAGGATGTTAATTTGGAATAGAATATATGAAGTTGGAGTTCAATGGATTGGTTTGTGTAATAATTTTGTTATAGAAGTGTTGATGATGCATTTGAGGCAAGATAGACTTTAGAAAACAAGTGGCGTCGCGACACAAAAGGGCTCGCGTCGCAACGCGCACTGGGGATTTATGCAGATTAGTTACTGGATTGTATGCGTCGCGACGCGCAAGGACTTGTGTCACGACGCACACTGGAAACTTTCATACATGCGTTTCTGGAATTATGGGCGTCGCAACACGCATCGCGATACGTGATCAAAAACCTCCCCAAATAAGTTTTAGTTCATCCCAGTTTCACCTTAGCGTGTTAGAGGCCACCCTAAAGGTCTCGTATCAGCTCGCATACACACATTACATCATAATATAAGTATCATACGCCTTGAAGTGATAACAAGTGTTCAAATGGATAAATTTAACCTAGTTCCGAAGCATATTCCATGACTTATATTCTAATTGAGTTTCTCAATTATAGATCATCGCAGGAACCGCAATTCCCTTCGACGAGTGGCATAACACCTGCCAAATTTCAAACCAGTGAGTGGACACTTTCTTTCTACTTGATTTTTCTTTTCTTTTATATTGTTTTACGTAAAGACTTATGTTTCGCATATAGGACATTAGACAGATTTACTTCCAGTTGTTTTAAAGAAAAATTATGCTTTAGAAAGACTTGATTTAAAAAGCATGAGTTTTGTGATTTTTGGAGGCATGAGGGAAAACCTATCTCAGCTCTGACTTATGGAATTGACGGATGACATGTTCACATGTAGAGGACTGGGGGACGGTGATACGTAATTCCCCTAGATCCTAGTTCAGGACTATGGATGACAAATGCCCATAGATCCTAGTTTCAGGGTCAGGTAATAGCATGGATCCGCACTCTTGACTCTAGTTCAGGGACAGGTAGTGGCATGCTTTGGGGGACGGTGATACGTAACGCCCCAATGTCATGGATTTTCACTCCTGGCTCTAGTTCAGTGGCTTGGGAGACGAAGATACGTAACGCCCCAAGTTCACTAGTTTATAAGTGTGGGGGGACGGCGATATGTAACGCGGACACGTCAGGTTTTCAGAGACAGAGATCAGTTTTCAGAAACAGTTTTCAGATATAGATTTAAGAGATAGTTTCCAACGAGAATTTTTTTAGAAAGGAAAGTTTTCAGAAACAACTGTTTTATAAGAGACTTTCAGAACAGATAAGTTTTACAAAAGAGTTTTTAGACGATTTTCAGAAAAAGAGTTCAGAGTTTTCAGACAAGAAAATAGTTTTCATATAAAATTGTTTCCTGGGAGGATTTTGGTTTTAGAACCAAGCATTTTCATAGTAGTATTTCAGTTTTCATTTTAAATCGTCCACTCACTTAGATCGTTCAAATGGTCTAACCCCATCACTCCCAGTTTCTCTGCTTTACAGGTATTCCCGGAGGACGAGCTCAAGAGGATGGATACTGATGGCAGTCACTATAGGGTTTGGTCCACCAGGTCGAGTCAAACTTTAGTTCAGTCAGTGTCAGAAAATGTCATGTATCATATAGTTTGTTTAGTAAAGTATACATATGTAAAAAGTTATAAGTGTTCATTATTAAAGTTGAGATGTGTAGTGAATTTGAGTATTTAGTTGAAAAGAATTATGCATTTATGATGTTAAGTTGGGAAACGGTCTTGTGCATGAGTTTATCCATGAAATGAGTTTAACATTGTCAGGAAGTCAGAGGCTCAGGGGAATAGAACGGTCTATTCCCTGCCGGTAGTATCTCCAAATTGGGGATGTTATATATTAGTAATCACATGTGAGTCATTCATTATTCGCTACAACGAATACCCACATGTCTATACGACCTTTCAAAAACTCATGGTATATTGGGTTAAACCATTAGAACTCTCATTCCAATATACGACATGTGCATGTCTTCTAGGTTATAGGAATTCGACCGTATTCCAAAACCAACGACTATGAATATTTACTTTAAGAATATTTTATAATAGTAATATTATCCCAATGTCGGACCACCTAGTATCCAGTATTACTTAAAGACTAATCTAATGTCGATGTCATTCTTAGCATATTTATACATCAATCTAATATGCATAATGAATTACAATTAATAAGGTTTGAAATGAAAATATAGTTATTTTATTAATAAATATTAAAATATACAATACATTATTCGGATTAGCGCTCCAAGCACTCACTCCGACAAACTCCCACTTGTTGAGTGTAACTTTTCGCTACCAGTCGGGCCTTAAATATTTCCACCTTTCCATCGGGCCCTCGCTTCCTTTTATAAACCCATTTACAACCAATAGGTTTAAATCATTCAGGAAGTTCAACTAAGTCCCAAACTTGATTGTCATGCATAGGATTCATCTCGGATTTCATGACTTCCTACCATTTTCCTGAATCGATATCCAATATTGCTTCTTTATACGTAGTCGGATATATTTCCTCCAATAGGAGAACATCAAGGCTCACATCAGATGTTAAAAATAATCTCTTAGGAAGCTTTGACATTCTATTCGACGTACGTAGAACCTGTATTGTAGATCCTTCACCTAGTTGTATATCTAGTTCCATCTCAGGTTTCTTATTGTTAGGATCAAACTCATCAAGTTCAATCTTTCTACAATTTCCACTATTTCTAAAAAATTCATTTTCAAGAAAAGTGGCAAAGTGAACAACAAATACATTTCGTTGCTGAGAATCTTAGAATTGATATCCCAAAGAATTTTTAGGATATCCAATGAACCTATATTTATACCCTCTGGGTGTTAGTTTATCTCGCTGCGTAACCTTAACGTATGCAAGACAACCTCAAATCTTTAAGTATCTAAGACTTGGATTTCTACCGAACCATATCTGATATGTGGTTGTAGAAACAGCTTTTGATGGAACCCTATTAAGTATGTGGGCAGCAGTAAGTAAAGCATAACCCCAAAGGCAATAAGGAAGATCTGTATAGCTCATTATAGATCGCACTATATCCATTAAAGTACGATTTCTTCGCTCAGACACACCATTGTGTTGAGGTGTTCCTGGTGGGCTATATTGGGCGCGAATTCCATTCTCTCTTAAATAACTTATGAATTCATCATTCATGTATTCACCGCCTCGATCTGATCGAAGGTACTTGATGAATTTACCGGTTTGTTTTTCCAACTCCGTTTCGAGATATTTTGAACTTGTCAAATGTTTTTGATTTATGTCTCATCAAATAGATATATCCATATCTTGACTTATCATCCGTGAAAGTCACGAAGTATGTTGAACTATCATGAGCGGCATGATTTAATGGACCACACACATCACTCTGTATTAGTTACAATAAATCTTCAGTACGGTGTCCAACACCAGGAAATAAGGCTTTTATCATATTCCTTTGGATACATGACTCACAAATCGGATAAGGATCTAAGATAAGATTTTCAATCAAACCACCTTTTACCAATTTTGATAGACGTTTAACACCTATTTGGCCCAATCTCATATGTTATAATTCAGTATTATTTAATTCTTATCTTCTACTTGTACTTTCCTTTATATGTTTCCAAAACATAATGACCGTTGGTTAAAAAATATTCACATATCAAATTTTTATCTTTATCATATAAACATAAAGTTCCATCCTTCCCGTTATTTTATATTCCTCTTTATCTAATTTCAGTAGTGATATTATTTGTCTAATAAAGGAGGGTACATAATAACAGTCAAGTAAATCTAATGTACATCCATTAGGGAGATCTAGAACAACTGTTCTCATGGCATTGATATCTAATGTCTCGCCATTGCCAACTCTAAGTTGGATCTCCTTTTTTTTCAACCTTCTTTTAACCCACATGACATGCATAAAGTTGAAAATATGAGTAGGATTACCGGTGTCTAACACTCATCCACTATTTGTATATAAGGCTAATGAGATGTCAATAATAGGAAAAATACAAAGCGTACTTGAGGGTCTTACCTTTCCTTTTAGTTCTGGACAATCCTTCTTCTAGTGTCTAGACTTCTTGCAATGTAGACATGCATCACGAGCTACATGCGGTCTTGCTATTTTGCGTTTCTTAGGGTTTTTCTTTGAAATCTTCTTCTTTCCCATTTTGATTTTCTTATACTTCTTAGAAGTCTTTGAAGAGCTTGCTCCACCATGGAGATACAAAATAGGATTGCCTTATTTCAAATCATGCTCTACCGTGTGTAATATGTTATGAAGTTCTTCATAACTAGCTTGCATCGAATGCATATGAAAGTTTAACACAGAACCAACATAAGTACCAGGAAAAGAAGATTAAATTAAATTACGGCCTAGCCATTCATCAATCACAATGCCCAGTCGTTCCAAATATCATATCTGATCGATCATGTTCAAAACATAAATGCTGAAAGCTCCTCCATTCTTGTGTGTAGCATGGAAAAATTCGTTAAACCTCCGATATATCTCGATTTCTTAATTTACCTCGAACAACTTCTTGAGTGTTCTCATAATACTCCACGCATCTGGTACCTCTATGTACTGTCTGAGCAAATCTGGAGCCATCGATCCTAAATTGTAAGATTTCACCCTAAGGTTATCATCCTTCCATTTTTCAAAAATTTCTCGCTCTTCAGGAGTGGAGTTAGGATCAATTTCAACAGGCAATGGCTTGATAGTTACATAGCTCAACTTTTCAAACTCCAAGACAAGACGAATGTTTATTTCCCATTCAAAATAGTTCTCGGCTCCTTTCAGTTTATTGGAATCCAAGAGTCGAGTTAATGGATTTGCAGCAGCTATCTACAAGACAACAATTAAACACTAGCATAATATTTTTCATTTCAAAATAAAAACACTAATTGATTATGGAATTTTAAATTTATTAGTGTCATCTCACTACTTTACGTAATTCCATAATCTCCCTTAACGGAAAAATAGAAATTTGACTATCAAAATTTCATAGCGGGAAGTGGATCCCATGACATTTACTCCAGCCTCACACTATCGAGAGTCTTGGCCTTTATAAACTCATTAGTAGACCTCCAATGTCAATCACATTAATGTGACTCCTAGTTTGGTCTTGAACTGTTTCTTATCCTCGCAATAATGACGGTCTTGTATTAAGACGTATTCAAGGTGTATACTTGTCAATGTGCACTAATGAGCTTTATATGTAAACCATCACAATAATGATGGTATTGGGTGATTGCGTTAACTAATCACGCTACATCTAATATTTTACCGGAGCGACCTAAGATTCGAGCACTTATACCCTCATAATAATAACGGTCTGGGGCATAAGTAGTAAGAACTCATTCATTTTTGTATTGACAAGACAGACCATCCAATAATGCTTCAATATTACTAATATTATTACTTAAATAAAGTAATCACCTAATCACATGAGATTTATGACAATTAAGTCATTAACAAGCTTGGGTCAAAATAAAAATTTTAATTTAAATCATGCATTGCATATCCAATATGACTTATGCATAATTAAATTAAAATTACAGGAGCACAGATTCAACTGTTGGAGTTGGTTCTTGGAGCGCCAACCCGAATAATTTATTATACATCATTCTGTTGGGGGCAGATGTGGAACCCTAGAGTCGGATCGGTGCCCCGTGCAGCGAAAATGGGCTAACCCATGGATATCTAACATAGGTGTATTTTAAAAATATTTTAATGAGATATCATATTCCATTACGAGTGTTTAGGGAAAATCGGGGTCCAAAAAAACCAAAACGAGACAAAACCAGAAAAAACATGATCGCCCGGGCTACGCAAGCAGCTTGCGCAGCCAGCATGCTACACATGTAATTTTATTTTATGTTTGCATAGCTGAAGTAGCATTATGTTTTTCATTTTCTTAATTTCAAAAACCTTAAACACAAATTAAAATCACCCAAAATAATTTTAATTTCAAAACCAACCACAACACATGTTATATATATATATACATTTCTTTAAATCAAATTACAAACTAAAATATCCAACATAAATATCCCACAATAAATGACTTATAAAAAATTCTAGGTCACCCAAATGTGGTCAAGTGATTATGGAATGGTAGCCTTAGCTTCAAGTTATTATCTAGAGTTCCAAACTCTAATTTTAATTTTATGTCCAACATAAATATTTTGACTCAATCACAAGCAAATTGTGTTTATACTTCCCAAGCATCCTAACACAATTCATTAGCCTAATTTCAACTTTAAGCTATGTTATTATGCATCCAATACATAATTCATCACTATATGTATCCCTAATAAAAACTCACTAATGAATAACATAGCTTATGAGAAGATCAAACTTACATAACAAACTTGATACAAAGATCCAATCTCCTTATCCTTTATTGAAATGGTTAGAGAACTTCCTAGGTTTAGCAAGCTTGACTCCAAGATCCAATCTTGATTCCAATTCTTGCAAGCTTCACTCCATGATCCAACCTTGATTTTTCCTTATTCAAATGTTGTAGAGATCTTCCAAAACTTCTCTAAACACTTCTCTTTCTTAGGCTAACTTCTTTAGGATTATTTGTTTTAGCTGTCTTAAGCTTGATTAAAACTTTTGCTCAAGCTTGCCATTTATAGCAAAACTTAGGCAATTTTTAATTAATAAAAATTATAATCAAATTTTATGTAGGCTTAATCTAATTTGTCTAATATGTATAATTATGTGTGACTAATCACCTTTGTCTACCACTTTGATTTAATCTAATTAAATCAAGACAAAGTTTAATTAATATATTAGTTACATGTCTACCACTTTGATTTAATCCAATTAAATCAAGCCAAATATACATATAATTACATATTTCAATTACCAAAATATCCTCAAATGGTAGAGATATTTATGAAATTACAATAAAGCCATTGTGTAATTTTGAATTTATCCAATTAATCCAACTACGTCAAAGTAAATAATCAATGTTATCCAATAACACATTATCTTAGTTGATAATTATCATATCGAATATTATCAAAAATAATTGGCTACCCAAGTGCTCAACGTACACTTTATATTGTGGGACTCTCTAAGTCCAGACACGTTCGTCATATAAGCCTAGTTAATAAATACATAATTCGGCTACCTCCGAATTCGCGGAGAACACGAACGACCTCTCTGAACTATACAAGTCGAGATCATCACATATGTTTAAAAATCCCACCATCGTAGGCTATGCAAGTTGTGCTTAGGAAACAAAGAATACACCGTTAAGTTTTTGAGGAGCACATCTCATATCGACATGTCAATAATTCTTTATAACTAATGTGATCCACCCTAGGTTATCGGATTTGGCCAAAGTCTTTAAGAATTGTTACTTACTCACATTAATACATAAACCCCTTATGGTACACATACGAGCCGATGGATCCTATCTTGATATGCACTTGATTAACGAGTGCATCGGTCCACACCCAATAAAAATTTAGAGGCCAGACCATGAAAGGTTTCTGACATACATTGCATCTAAGTTTGGAGGATCTCACACATAATCAATATTATCCTATAGTCAAAGGATCACATATGCTACTCGACTCGATGAGATTCCTATTGACGATGGAGTGTACTGCCAACCATTAGGAATCACCGATGAGTCATTCAGTATTCACTCCAACGAATACCCATACGCTTATAAAAGCTTTCCAAAACTCATGGTACATCGGGTTAAACCATTGGAGCTCAAATTCCAATATACGACATGTGCTAGTCTTCTAGGTTATATGAATTCGACCGTATTCCAAAACCAATGACTAGAAATATTTACTTTAAGAATAGTTTATAATAGTAATACTATCTCAATGCCAGACCACCTAATAGTATTACTACAAGACTATTCTAAGGTCGATGTCATTCTTAGTATATTTATACATCAATCTAATATGCATAATGACATTACAATTAATAAGGTTTGAAATGAAAATGTAGTTATTTTATTAATAAATAATAAAATATACAATAAATTATTCAGATTGGCGCTCCAAGCACCAACTCCAATATTTGAGTCTTTGCTTATGTAATTTTAATTTAATTATGCATAAGTCATATTGGATATGCAATGCATGTTTTAAATTAGAATTTTATTTTGACCCAAGCATGTTAATGATTTGATTGTCAAAAATCTCCAGTGATTAGGTGATTGCTTTATTTTAAGTAATAATATTAATAATGTTGGAGTATTATTGGAAGGTTCGTCTTGTCAATACGAAGATGAATGAGTTCTTATTACTTATGCCCAATATCTTCATTATTGTGAGGGTATAAGTGATCAGAACTTAGGTCGCTCTGGTAAAATATTAGATATAGTATGATGAGTTGACGTAGTCACCCAATATTGTCATTATTGTGAGGGTGTACTTAGGAAGCTCATTAGTGCACATTGACAAGTATACATATGGAACATTTCTTAATCCAATATGGTCATTATTGTGAGGATAAGAAACATTTCAGGACCAAAATTAGGAGTATATGATTGACCTTTGAGCTATAACTAATGAGTTTATGAAGGCCAAGACCGTCATTATTGTGAGGTTAGAGTAAATATCATGGAATCCACTTTCTGTAATGAAATTTGATTGTCAAATTTCTATTTTTCTATTAAGGGAGATTACAGAATTATGTAAAGTAGTGGGGTCACTAATATATTTAAAATCCATAATTGTATTAGTGTTTTTATATTGAAATGAAAAATGTTATGCTAGTGTTTAATTGTTGTCTTGTAGATGGTTGCCATAAATCCATTAGCATAACTTTAGATTCCAATAAATTAAAAGGAGCCGAGAACTATTTTGAATGGGAAATGAACATCCGCCTTGTCTTGGAGTCAAAGCAGTTGAGCTATGTAA